>JACM01002147.1:0-14745 GCA_000787095.1 Periophthalmodon schlosseri | reverse complement strand
TGTTGACAGAGGCGGTGAGTTACATTCTGTGGACTCTTTTGGAATAATGGTGCCTATATAGTACTTTTAATATTTTTGTTCAACATTAATTTGAAGCAACCACAGTCCAATATTTAGTTATTGTAACCAAAATAATGGTGATATTTATTATAACTAACATCTGCAGCTTTTTACCATCTAAAAAACATTGCAAAAATCAAAGGTATACTGTCTAAACCAGACTTGGAGAGACTTATTCATGCATTTGTCTCCACTAGATTAGACTACTGTAACGGCCTGCTCAGTGGCCCCTCTAAACGAGCATTAAGACAGCTGCAGTACATCCAAAATGCTGCTGCTCAGGTCCTGACTAGAACCAGGCAGTACCAGCACTTAAGTCCTGTGCTCAGGTCTCTGCACTGGCTCCTGTGGCTCAGAGAATTGACTTTAAAGCAGCTCTGCTTGTTACAAGTCTTTCCATGGCCCAGCACCAAAGTACATCTCCGACATGTTAGTGCCACATGAACCATCTCACACTCTGAGGACTTCAGGGACCTGCCTCCTGCTGGTGCCCAGAGTCAGGACTAAACATGCGGAATCAACGTTTCTGTTTTATGCAGCTAAAACCTGGAACAGTCTTCCTGAAGATGTGAGACAGGCCTCTACTTTGACAATGTTTAAATCCAGGTTCAAAACTGTTTAGCTGTGCTTTTGGCTGAAAGGTTTTTATTCTGCAGTTTTCTCTTTAAATGTGAATTTTATGATGATTATTTATGTTTTGATTTGTTTGTATTGTGATTTTAATGTCTTTCTTATTCTGTGAAGCACTTTCAGTTACTTTGTGTACAAATTGTGCTATATAAATAACTTGCCTTGCCTTACAACCTGAACTACTTCACCTGTCTCTCTGCTCCTGGCCACTCAGAGTTTATTGGAGTGTATTTCTTATCAGACAGTTCTCTCTGTGCTTCCATAGGCTCTAACTGTGCATTAGAGCGGACCACAGATATGAAATATATGAAGCATGAATCCCATTCTCCAGCGCAGGTGTCAGAGCTGCGTGTGCTCTGATGATGAGTGCGACCAGGGGAGCAAAGAAAACGCTCCCCAGGGCGATACGGCTGCTTTTCCACACAGCCGCTCTTTATGGAGGGAGGGGCACCCGATGACTGTGAGGTGTAAAAGTGCTTAGTGCAGTTCTTTCTACAGGCTAAGGGACAACATTTTCACTGTAAACAATGACTTGTTATCTTTGTGGACCCAGAACAGACGTGTTTGATATGAATGTAAACAGGGATAAGGTCACTGTTTAACTAACAGCCTGATGATAAGACTGAAGGTTAGACATACATTTGGTATAGGAATGTCACTGCAATATTGTTTCCATATTAATTTCACAAAGAGTTTCAGTCAGGTGCCCTTCCTGACAGAATTCTCAATTTATGCAGGCATTCAACAACAATTAATGGTAAAATGTGCACTTTTATTACTCTCAGAAGTGATCCAGTTCTCAGAGCACCATCAGTACACTGTCAAAACATATTTTTTTCTAAACTGATGAAAAAGTAAAATGTTATTTCACTTGATGTCCTGATGGACTGTATGTCACTAGTATGTTTGTGGAGAGATAAGGTCAGATTCACTGATAAGCGAAAATCCTTGCTGGTCTCATGTTGATTTATTAGCATTCGCAAATTTACTTTTTTGCATCTTGCCAGCAACTTGCCCACAACCATGTCCCATTAGTGTTAGCACTGCGCACACTGCCACAGCATTAGCAAGTTAAATGAGTCTCACAACTTTTCCAAATTATACATTTCTCTTGATGCCGTCCTCGGGTAAAACCAGAGGGGTCAGGAGACAGCTGCTAATTACAAGTGTGAACTAAACATGCAGTGGTAAAGAGAGATAAGGCTGAATGGCATACAGTGCTTAATTACCAAAATCACGTTGGATAGTGAATATGTCAAAAAATACTTCATAACTGGCTCTAATGCTGTCAGTCAAATTACACGAGTGAACCAGGTCTTTTGATATTGTGTTAAAACTATTCTATTAGATCTATTATGCAAAACTGACTTTTCAGAAGTTTTAACCATGTTATAGTTGTTTCCCCTTCTCATTTACTCTCTCGAAGTTGCATTTGGAGTGATTCGTGCATGTTTGAGCAATCTTTAATCACTTATTCTCAAGCGCCATATTTGGCTGACAACTCCCGTTGTCATTGCCACCGGCATACGCCCACTGCTCTGTACTTACTTCATTCTTCAATTTTATTTTCTTAATTGGTGATACGCGTTGGATTCGGCAGCATCGTGTAGTCATTTTGGTACAAATGAAAAAATAATGCTGCTCGCTGGTGTGATGTGTAGCTGTCCATAGGAGGGACCGACATCTGCACGGTTCTTTGTTGTGATGATGTATACAGCGACGTCAGCCCTCATTGGGCACCGCAGTTTTCTAACGTCAAATTCAGCAGATTTGTTTCTTTTATTAAGTTACTTTAGATGAATGTTGCCATTTAAAATTATAACATCATGATCCACGGGTGTCATAGATTATAGCTGTATAGCAGACACAAGCACAATAACATCTTATTAGCACTTCCCCCATGACTTTTGGCTTTACTGGAGTGGTCTCTCCTTCTCACAGACATACCACACACCTTGTTTGGAAATTATAGTATATATTGCCAGATCTGGTGGCCAGATACCAAAGATCATGTAGAGAATTAGGGTCTTATAATGCCACAGTAATTGGTAGTATCACTTTTCATTGACTATGAATTGCAATAATCCATCCAATGCCGCTGACCGATCTGAACAAACATGGCCAGTGAAAGAGGTAGAGAAACTGACAGCTGCTCAGCCACAGAATATTAAAAAGCCATTTTTGTGTAATGCTCCCATGTTTTGCAGCACAATTTCACAAGGGTCTATATTTGAAAATGTTTTCAAAGTTGTATAGTCAGGAGGAAGAGTTTTCCAAAGCACACTGACAGCACACTCGCTTCCACACAGCAGCATTTCTTCCCCAGAGATCAATTACTTTCCGCAAAGAACTTCAAGAAACTTCACACTTAGAAGACTCTGCAACACATTTGACAGAGATATCCAAGCACTGAATTGTATTTACAACTAACACCGCTGTCATTCACATCAGTGGTTATATAGGATTCAGGCAAGCGTAAAAGTGAAAAGTTTGCACTGCACAGTTCCATCACTTGGCCTATATAACAATATTCAGCACAACTTTCTTTAAACAGCTCTCACCATATACCACGATATCGGACAGATAACTTCATACTGTTAAAGATCTTCTCCAACTTCATATAATAAATATATATTGGCATTTGTAACATGATGTCAATAATTTTGTTTGCATAATCCTTGTAATTGTGGGCTTTTACTTGTGACCTTTTTGTGGCTTGACCTATTTCCTCTCTTTGTCCTCCTTCCTTGTCTCTTAACTTGAGGCTGTTGTGGCCCATTAACGAATAAGTTTAACATAAATTTTGTTGGTACCTGGGCACAGCGGAGTCATTTCCAGTCTGGAACACATTGATCTTAATGCACACAGCACTGGAGTTACCAGGGGTGCTTTGGTTAATTAAAGGAGCTCTAACTCCCCTTTGGCTCGGCAACCTAATGAAAATATTCTCAGTCCCCACAGTATATAGGCTATTCTTTCATGAAGTGATATACGACACCTGTTCCACCAAACACCTAGGTAATTTACGATCGCAAGATTAAAGAATCTCAGGAAGGTCAGATGTTTGAAAGAAAGTAGGTCTTCTTAAGTTTTACTCTGTGACTAGGACTTACTATTATGTCTTAGATTAGATTACATTAGACTTGTATTTGCACATACAAAAATGTTTACAAATTAAAATTTCTAAAAGGAAGCATTGTGCAGGAGAGGACGAGAAGACCATCTGGTATTATAAGACCGTCTCCTCTAGAACATTGTTAGGTTAACGACAGGCATGAACAAGCAAGTCAATGCTTTAGATTCATTCAAATATTAAACATTTGTACAATTAACATTTGTTATGATGTTATAATTATCTGTTAAAATAATCAAATGTGGATATAGATTCCACCTGTCAGATCCTCTCAGTCTTTAACGCAGTTTAAGACTAGACAGAAAACCCACCTCTTCTCCCTGGCATTTAATACTAGCTAGACAGGATATCTTGGTGTTTTATTGTTCTTTTCCTGTATTGTTTTATCTGTCTATTTGTTTTTTTGTTGACTTTTATGTGAAGCACGTTGGGCAGCTGAAGTTGTTTTAAATCTGCTATATAAATAAACTTGAATTGAAGTAATCTGTAATCTATAATCTTTAATCTAATACATCTATATTGCCATCAGTATCATCTGAGATATATTAATCCCTCTTTTTTAGAATTTTCTTTGTCCTATGGCCAATTTTCTGTAGCCTTTACTGTTCACTCTAGTCTGACCTAAAATTCCCCCGTGACCCCACCTGCCCTGCAAACAATCCATTCACTTGGATGCCCTCTGTACCAACCAGTTCCATCAGATCCAAAATAGTTTCAACCCCCTCTTTGTTTGTACGGACACAGCTAATGCAATGAATTCAACCAAAACCCCATTCCAAAAGCATTATTATGATTTTTTTTTACTCTTCTTTGGTAATTACACAAAGCTACAGTAAACATAAGCAGCCAAACTAATCCGACCCTGGCGTGGAGCTTGTGGTGTGATCACAGTGAACCAGGCCAAAGCAGCGGGAGCCCGTAGACCTCCCACTGACAGTGTCTCCGCTCAGGGCCTCTGTTTGCTCCCTGGGTGGCACTGCTGGTAAATGTCTGCTCTGACCAGTGGACCGCTATAAAGAGCAGCAATTTTGGCCAACACTTTGAAGGCCGAAGAGCGTGGCATCGAGCAGACAGACACTGGGCCAAAGAGGAGTTTCACAAGCTTTACAATGCCAAGAGTCTGGAGTAGTGTGTTATTGTAGCAGAGGAAAGGATAGACGGATGTAGACGGAGGGATCGTTGGGAACAGCATGTTTCTGGCTTGACTCAATACAACTTTCACTTCAGCCGAGATCCAAAATATTCATCTTTTTTATTCGCTGCTTACAACTCATTTCAATAACAAATCGCGTGGCTGGGTAACTCAAAGCAGGCATACACTTTCCAAAGAAACACTGTTGAATAAAAAGCAATGTGTGACGTTTGCGGGTTATGATTCACAGTCAGTTTCTTCAGTCAAAATCGAATCCAAAAGATAATTTAAAACAATTGGATTTTGAGACTTCTGGCTTTGGACAATAGATGTTCATGTCAGTGTTGTAATACAAGTCATATGTTCAGTGGATGGGATTTTAGTGGTGCTAAGTTTAATATTTTGACATGAATGCTGCGATCATTCTTTCACTTACTTGTTTTGCGGTTTTTGTGTCTTGTCAAATTGTTGTAACTCTCGTTTTCTGTCAGTGAGGGGATTCCCTCTACTTGGTGCAGTGTAGTCTTGTTTTTTCTTGTGGCTGTTGTCAAAATTCAGAATTGCACAATATTTTTGGATTATTATTTTTTTTTGATAATGTAAAAACAACAACTGGGAGCTTAACTGTCCACATAGCTGGACAAATCAAAGAACATCTGGCAAAAATAACTTGCAAAAAGTGAGGTTTGGATGTTTGTCCAGTAACCTATAACGACATAATAATAATAATTAATGGCTAAGATTTTAAACCTTAGAAACAAAATATTTACCTATGCGCCCTATATTACACAAAATTGACTCTTGTGAGCATTAAGCCATGTTATAATGTTGTTACCTCATCAAAAACTTACCCGAGGTGGTGTTTTGTTTCATTTACACATGTTTGAGTAACCCTTTATTATTAGTCTGTCTACATCTCCAAAGCTCAATATGCTCTGTTCCACCTTGTGATGTCATGAAGCGATAGATTTAAAACCTTTTGTTTAGTAGAGATTGGCAATTCCAGGGCTGAAATTATCGAAATGATAGTGAAGGTCTATGGAGTTTAAAAACACAGTGGAGCACTTCCTTTATTACCACATGACATCACAAGGTGGAACAGAGTGTTTTCAGTTCCTTTTAAATGGTTTGCATTTGTCCAAAATCATTCCTCATTTAGTACCTTATGCATTCTGAACATCCTAATTATTCACAGCCACAAGTTTTGAAGCGCTTTTCACAACTCAGAGACCAGTCCAGAGTTTTGCTGTCATAGTAAAGCTAACAACAACTACCATGCAAACGCGCACTTCCTGTTTATCGGACAATGAAATGCTTTTGAATTAGATGCAAAAAGTACACAGCGGACTTCATTTTGACCTATAGAGCTGCTTATACAATATACTGGCGCAAGACACATTTTACTGAAACACATGGGGAAAAAATCAGGTCCTTTGATCAATTGCGAATTTCATGAGCTATTCCACATGTTCAGACTTTACACGGGTTTCACACTTTACATTCCATATACGTTGTGTTACGCGATATATAATTATATGACTGATGAATACGTCTGTCTGTTCTTGTATTTGTGTTATTGCTATTTTTCAGCACACACTCTCTGTATGAATAATGCGTAAGCTCACAGTGAACTCTGGGTTTGGCCGTAGATTTGGCTGTGGAGGAGGCTTGAGAAATATAGTCATGAATGATAATCTGCTGGTTGTGTGCTGTCTTCAGACTACGGCAGCTTAAACTTCACTGGAGTAAGGCCTGTCCAGTGTCCCAACATATGCACTTAAGCTTGTTGTCATTGTGCTGCCAGAATATGACTTTGACAGACAAATTGTTTATTACTACTGTTTTTCATGTATCAGCAGTAAATCTGGCTTTATCTGGTGACAGTAACTCCATTGATCCGAGGGTTGGCGGTTTGAATCCTGCTCTCGACGTAAACATCACAGGTTTGCGTTGCGATTCCAGCTAACACAGATGAATGCTACTGTTGTGTCCTTGGGCAAGACACTTAACCCACCTCGCCCCCAGTGTCTTCTTACACTGGTGTATGACTGTGTGTGTGAATGGGTGAGCGGTTCCTTGATCTAAAGCGCTTTGAGTGCCTTGAAGGTGGAAAAGCGCTATATAAAAATAGTCTTGCACGTCACAGCTTCACTGAATTTGTTGTCATAGAAACCCATACACCCTAGAAACCCCAAACATGCGCAATAATTGGTAAAATCCTCCAGCTAGGGTAGTTCTGACCAGGACTAACTCAAGAACTATGGACCCCCCGGAACAGGTTGCCCCAGCTGCATTGACGAATGGGTCAAATGCAAGAAACAAATTTCCCTACCCTACAATAAAGTGTATCTTACCTCACTTCTCTGAATCAAATCTGCATTTTACATCAATGCAAACAGGGCTCTGACCCGTACCATTGTCCCGGGTTACATCATTCTCATATAGTCTTACAAATACAAAGCAAACATCATTAAAATAAATGAGTCCCTTTTGTGGCAAGTAGCACACACCACCATATGTTTTATTTTTATAGTTTTTGGTCGGGAGAGAGCCACTGTCCTGTGAAGATAAGAACCACGCAAGCCAGTCAATGAATCAACACCGTGTAGCACTGGATCTGCTCTGCACGTGCTCATAAAACCTGGACACTGGATGCTGTAGGTATTTGTGGTCGTGTTTTCTGTTGTGGGGTTTTATTTTGATTTATTAGACTTGGATCATGTATGCAATAAAAGGCATTCCTTGATACTTATGTCAGTTGGATCACTTGGACCAATAAGTAATCGTGCACTTTTGCTCAGCTATGTTATTTCAGGTCACAGAAAATAAAATTTGCAAAGGTCTGATTTTTTTTATGGGCAATAGTAAGCTAAAACCAACATGTGTTTATCTTTGTCCTATAAATGTTGAAAATGAGAAAGATGTTTGCCTGGTTCTTCATCAGGTTAGTACTATGAAAAAATGACTATGAAAAGAACAAAAATCAACAAATATTAATGGTGTTCTGTGTAAACTTTCTGTAGGGACATATGCCTGAATGGTACCTGTCTTATATACAGGTGTTTAAATTGCGGAAATATCTTGAAAAACATGCATTCTTAGTGTGAGTGAGGGTCGCCTCTCCCTAGATCTGATGTGTAACTTGGCCTGGTGGCATCTCCATGGAGACAGATACATTTAAAGCCATAATACTGAACACTCCGGGCAAAGCAATCTCCATGGAGACAACCAGGTGACAGGCCATCAACATAGTATGTTACATTTGTTGGCGACAGTGGTTTGTCGACTGACCTGAATGTTGGTGGTTCGAATCCCACTCTCAACATAAACAACAGTGGTAGAGCGGTCAGATCCACTGACCCACAGGTTGGCGATGTGATTTCAGCTCCCACAGATGAATGTTGTTGTTGTGTCTTTGGGCAAGACACTTAACCCACCTCTCCCTTGGTGTCTGCGTACACTGTGTATGAATGGGTGAGCGGTTCCTTGATTTAAAGCGCTTTGAGTTCCTTGAAGGTGGAAAAGCGCTATATAAAAATATGACCATTTACATAATGTTCCTTTAAATTCATGATCTGTGTGAATTAAAAGATCAAATTTTGTGGGTTCAAACAAATGTAGCACTTTAAATTTATAACACAAAAGTTTGAGTGATTATTGCCCACCATATGTTCTGTAAGAATTATGGTAATAGCATTCTAGGCCACAACCTTGGTCCACATCCCATAATAAATGTGTCGTAGCTTTAATCTTATCCTCTTTTTGGTTACAGCAGCACTATATCATCTGAACGTGGTCTATATTGTAAACGTGCTGCTATGGCTGTTCGCGTCTCGTGTTAGCATGTTCTGACACAGTGCCAAACAGCCATGCACACATCTATCATTGTATATATCATTTACAAGGGAAAGTTTGGGCCCGACTGCTTAGCGTGATTCCCTGACGAGTGGAAACACATTTGAGGTCGTTTTCAATGCACTGAATCATAATGGGAGCAAATGTGCAAAGTGTTAGCAGTGCAGCCGTGTAATTAAAGGCTTGCTTCAGTGAAACGGAGATCAGAAAAGTACAAAGTTGATCCTCCATCAGGCTCATTTGAGAACACGCTATTTTGTGTCATGTTAATCTGGGATATTTTGTGAGCATCCGAGGTTTAAAGGGGCTGTACCTGATTTTAATTTATTCTCGCAGACCTATTATGCAAAATCAACTTTTTAGAGATTTTAACCATGTTATAGTAATTTTCCCTTCTCATTGACCCATTCAGAGTTGTTTTTGGAGTGATTTGTGAATGTTTGAGGAATGTTTAATCGCTTATTTTCAAGACGCCATATTGCAGATGAATCCTCGTTTTCATCGTTACCAGCATATGCCCACTGCTCTGTAATTACTTCGTTCTCCAATTTTATTTTCTTACACACAGGTTTTGGCAGTGCTGTGTAGTCATTTTTATACAAATAAAAAAAAAAAATCCGTGTGAGGTGCAGCTATCCATCGGAGGTGCCGATTCTTTGATGTGATGACTTTTACGGCGACGTCAGCTCCCATTGGGCACCGCAGTTTTCTTGCCTGGAAATTGGCGGACTTGTTTCTTTTATTAAGTCATTTTAGATGAATATTGCAATTTAAAATGTTCAAATTATAACATAATAATCCCCAGGTGTCATACATTATAATTATATATCAGACATAGGTCTTTTTTAAGATAAATGCTTGCTACATAATGCACTATAAAAAGAAAAAAAAAGTGAGACTGTAAAATTTCTATAATATATTCATTTTACATAGCATTTTGTCGGGTAATAACTAATACAGAAGCTACTGACAGGGTTTCCATTTTTGTTCTATCAGGCACATTATTACTAAGAATCATGGGAAACCAACTGCCTGACACTATCCCAGACACTTTATTCTCTGCAACGGTGCATTTTTAAGAGCGACAGAAATGAAAATAGTAGGTTGAGATTGGCAAACTTTAAGGAAAAACTGCAAGACAACATCTCAGACACTTCTTTCTCTGTCATGGTGCATTTTCAAAAGTGACAAAAACATAGTCAGGACTCAGTAGAGATTGGAGATATAAGGAAACAACTGTGTGACACTATCCCAGACAGTTGTTTCTGTCAGGTGCATGATGAAAATGGTAGAAAGGACTAAGTGGATGGACAAAAGATTCAAGGTGCAGTTTCAAAAGTACCAAAAAAAAAAAAAAAAGCTCAGCACTCAGTAGAGATGGGGGAACTAAGGCAACAACTGCATGACACTATCCCAGACAGTTGTTTCTGTGTCAGGGACAATATCAAAATGGGACAAAGGACTAAGTGGGCAGGCAAAAGATTCAAGGTGCATTTTCAAAAGTGATAGAAAAAATAGTCAGCACTCAATAGAGACTGGAGAACTAAGGAAACAACTATGTGCCACTATCCCAGACAGTTGTTTCTGTGTCAGGTGCACTATCAAAATGGTAGAAAGGACTAAGTGGACGGGCAAAAGTTTCAAGGTGCATTTTCTAAAGTGCAAAAAAAAAAAAAATAGTCAGCACCCAGTAGAGACTGGAGAACTAAGGAAACAAGTGCGTGACACTATCCCAGACAGTTGTTTGTGTGTCATGGTGCAATGTCGCAGTGGAAAGGACTAAGTGGGCGGGCAAAAGGGTCAAACAAAAACATGTTTCTGACTCAGGGTTTGAAATCAGGCACAGGCCCTTCAAGATGTCACTATAAGTCAAAACAAATGCTTTTTCAGATGCCAAGGCCGATACTATGTGGCTATAGTAAGAAATCTCAAGAGAATGGGGATATTTGTCTAAATTTGAAGCTGGTGTTGTTTTTGGCAAGGGACAGGAATCTGTAGTTGTGTACTTATTCAGATCTGTCATGCAAACTGTAGTAGTGAATACATTTGTCTCTTCTTTGTTATGACAGACTCCAAATGGCTTTGTCTCAAATGGCCCATGTAGAATTATTAAGGGGCTCATTTGAAACGTAAATTCAATTTGTGTAATCCATTTAAATTCATTACTGAGCTGCACAAAAAAGCAAAAATAATAAACTTCGAATGCCTTTACCGACTTGGTCAATTTTATGTTGTTAAAGGAATCATAAACTATATAAGATGTATTTGGCGAGCTTTATGCAAAATTTGGCATCTTGGTGCTATCACTTTCTCTTCTTTTTCCAACTATTTTAATTTCTTCTTCTTTAATTTCACCTTTAAATCAAAAAGCAATCGACTACATAACAAAGTCTTTTTCATGAATGGCTTGATTAGATTAGGGCGATTACTATGATTACACCCTCTTAGACAGTGCTGAAGTGGCATCAATGGCTTGGAACGATCCGCTGTAGAAATGTGGTAAGAGCACATTACTTCTATTTCATCAAAGGGATTGATTGTGGTTGCACACACTATAGGAACAACTTGATCAAAGGAGAATATCTTAAAAAGCCCACGGCTGTTATAGTTAAATTAAACTTGTATAAACACAGGAAATGGGAATGATGATGTAGGACACATGAGACACATAATGAAAAACTGTGCTACTGATTACTGCAATATTTCTGTGTTTGTGAGACAGGAAGCTCCGCCTCCAAACTCTTCACTGTAGCTATCAAAAACTAATTGTAACAGTCAGTGCAAATTCTTCAGTTTAAATCTTGCCTCATGCTGGTTTTGTTTCTTCCATGTTGTTGGATGTAACATATGTCCACCACATGCAGAGCCTGTCTGTTGACTTAATGTATGTGAATAATGGCTGGTTTGTGAACAAAGAGCTTGTGTGTGCACCATGTGTGTTTATGTATGGAGCACATTAACAGTAAGTCTTTATGAGAAAATAAAAGCACATTAATTGTAGGTGATCACAAACCTTAAGACAAAGTTAATCTCTCAACATAAACTATATTAATCCTGGATGTTTTTGGAGAGTTTATAAACCTCGAAAGCTAAATCAATCAGAAGTGACACAAACTAAATACATTTCAGAAACAATTGTGCAATCCAACAAAGAACAATGCAAACTGGATTTGATTGAACTGATAATGATGTTTTGTGGTCAGACAGTGTCACGTAATCGCACAGTGCAAATATGTTTTGTAACTTCAACTAAAAACAGAAACACAAATTTGTATATACAAAAGAGAATTCCATGTTTTTCTCACAATCATTTTTACATTAGTGTTTAAACATCCATCGCGGTCCTCCCTTTAGGATTGGACGTTTCCCTAGGGCCTGTGAGGGAGAGTATGTGGGAGAGATTAATAAATAAATGAAGCAATACCACAGAGAAACACTCCAAGACCTCCTTGCTCTCCATCACTTCTCTATTTAACTGCTTTTCATATTCCTGGTCAAATTTTTATACAGAGCATATCCATCTACAAAGCACTAAAAGCGTTGTACAGCAAGAACCCAGTCCCCCAGTCACACGGACACACAGACAGACACTGGGGGCGAGGTGTAGAATACAGCTGCATTAATGTTATTATTGGGGTGTTAGTCTGTTTGTCCATGCACAATGTCTATATTTGACCATATTGATTCATTTCGTAGTCACGTTGGTGGCCTACGGCTTGTCCATCTGCATGATTATTTTGTTGCGTAATCGTAAACATTAATTACCGTTGGTCCATAAATTAAAACAGCAGCAGGCAGACTCTTGTTCAAGTTGGTTATTTGTCTTGCAAGGACACAAAGACACCATTCTTCTGTGGGAGCTGAAATCACACCGTCACCACAACCTGAGGGTCAGCGGATCTGACCACTCTACCAATGGTGTTTATGTTGAGAGCGGGATTCAAACTGCCAACCTTCGGATCAGTGGACAAACTCTCTACCAGCTGAGCCACTTTCACCCCACATATCACTTCTGGAACATTCACCCTTGTGTTATTACTGTGATGAGAGCGGCTCCTGTGTTGGATCTTTTGTTTATAGTCGGCATATAGATTCCATCTCCAGCAGCTCATCCTGAGTCCAAACAGGCCATGCACCTGTTTTTTGAAAATAAGCACCAGTGTTCTGCCAACTGTCAAAGTAAGAAAAACGCTCGCAAGCACGAACGTTCTGTGACAGTTTATGAGTTAACTCAAGTCAATCACACCATCCAAAGTCTGCTATGAAGAGACGCGCTGCATGAGTAAGAAAGTATTTATTTTCAAGCTCATTGTTATTGATTGTTGGCTTCTCCTTTAGGCTGATGTTGAGTGCAGTGCTTTGGTGTAGGTCTCCAGAACATGGGAGTGAGATCAGTGTTTGTGTGTGCTATGTGAAGATGTGCTCCAGATGTGCACACAGGGTTTACACAGGAACAGTGGCTCTGCGTGTTATGGTTGTGGAAACAGGAGGTAATCGGCTTATGGTTGGGACTCTAAAGTTCAGTTTTGAAAATTAAAGGTTAAATTTAAAGGTGCTGTACCTCATATGAACGGAAATATTTTGCAGTGGTCCAAAGTGCATTCCTCACTTTCCAAACGCATTTACCATCCTAAATATTCACCAAGATGAGTTTATAAGCAGAATCTAAACGAGCATAGTTTCGTCATCATTATAATGCTAAGAAACTTTAGCATGCTAACTGCGCACTTCCTGATTCTCGGAGGATAAAACACTTTATAGTTCGATGCAGACAGCACATAGTGGTAGCTGTTTTTAAAATAGGCCTGTCCTGGTACAAAACAAATTTTGCACAACAACAAAATGGAAAAAACATCGAGTACTGACACCAAAATAATAGAAGAAAAATGAACGTTTAAACTTTGTATTTGGTTGATTGTGACCACAAGAATTAGGGGTCAAAAGCAGTTCCCTTTAACCTGACCATTCCAATTTTAGACACAAAATTAAAAAAAAATACCAGAGAAGCCAGAGATGCAGCCACTGAGTATTGTGTTTCAACGAGCTTATTTGAGGAGAGGAGCCTGGATTCTTTAAAATATGTCCAGGTGCAGTTTGTTTTTCTATAAACTAAACAGGGTGCATCCTGTAGGAGACACTTCTTTGCCAACCCCGCTGCTGCATGGGAAGACCACGGCTTTACATCATCAAAAGGCTTCTCCCTGGGCTAATTGCTTTCTCCCAGGCTTGGTGCCATAGTGCACATGGGTGGAGTGTGTTCAACCCACTCAGTCTGTACCACTTCAGAAGGAAAAAGACCGACCCTAAACGTCTTGATGAGATTAAACGTTTCAAGATGTTTTGTCACCTCCTCTGCTTTTAAAATGGCCTCCCCCTTGTTTCACCTCACGAACATTACAGTCATCAAGTCAGCAGCTAACAGTGAATCATCTGTGCAGCGTCTAAGGGGAAGGGGAAGAAGCAGGTCTGAAAAAAGCCGGAGTCCACATAAAAACATATCGTGATCCGAGAAATGAGAAATTAAATATTACGGGAAAAAGGGCACACCAATTCCAATAATTATGAGTTTTACAACACCAGACCTGCCTCCTGATTATAAATGACCTTAATCTGGAAGAAGACAAATGTTTCAGGTGAAATATTTTCATGAATACTTTCACATCTGTTTCCCAGGACAGGTATGTTGGAGAGGGAGACGAGCTCCGTAAACTCAAAGTTGTGAAATTTATGGAAGATCAAGCAAATGCCAGTCAGACAAGTTAGGTGTTGAGCAAGTCTGCCTTTGAAATATTGCCTATATGGAATGATAAATTAGATGTGTGTGTATGTGCGTGTCCGTGTGTATGTTATTATCCAAACTCCAGAGAAAATTGTGGTATGCAAAATCTTTTAAAGGCCATATGATGGATTTTCATGTTTTTCTAATCATTACTTG
>JACM01077231.1:0-18074 GCA_000787095.1 Periophthalmodon schlosseri | reverse complement strand
ACCAGGACTAAACCAGGACTAAAACAACAGAACCAGGATTACCCGATGAAAGTGAAAATTCAAGCACAACCACTGCTTCACCTACTTCAGTCAGTCGGTAAAAAAGGCAAAACTATGGATAAAACCTGTATTTACGTGATACTCAGCTCTGGCCCTGTGAGCGTTCACGTGAGCCTGTGAGCGTGCACGTGAGAACCAAGACCTAAATCAGATGCATAAGAAACCTAGAAGAGACTAATGACTAATGATGTTTTTGTTTGTTTGTTTTTTCTGGTAAAGGATCGGCCATCTGCTTCCCTCCATGACATTGCTTGGAATAGCAGCAGCAACACAGAGCAAGTTACAGATCAGATCTGTGGAGCAATCAAAACACATGTAACTGAATTGAATGCAAGATAAACATGTTTCATTTTTACGCTGTGGAAACGGGAACAAGCAGGTAGCCGACCCTCCGCTAGAAAAGTTACACAGTGCGCCTTTAAAGTAACCTGGTATTTAATGCGGTTGTAAAGAGTATCAGTTTATGAATGTCCCACAGCCTTGTCCAGACCTCAGCCTTGGTTCAGCTCTGGCCTGTCTCTCCTCTGGGGTCATTAAGCCTTCGCCACAAGGTCACTGTCATCTGTGTCCAGGTGTGATCAATCAAAATGGCCGCCAGCGTGTGGCGTGAAGGAGCTGTTGTTGCTTGTCCTGGGTTAAAAATGTGGAGTAATGGACAGATGGGGATCAGCGTGGGGAAACAAGGACTGGACCAGGAGTAAACCAGGACTGAACCAGGATTGAACAAGAACTGAACTAGAACTTAACCGAAAAAGGACTAAATTAGGATAAACCACAACGAAAAACATGCCTAAACAATTATTTAACTGGGGCTGAAGTACCAAACCACGACTAAACCAGGACTAAACTAGGAGTAAACCAGGATTTTATAAGGACTCAATCAAGACCAGGACTTAACCAGGGCTAATTAAGGAGTAAAAGGTAATTAAAACAGGACTAAAACAGGGACTAAACCAGGACTAAACCAAGACTGAATCAGGACCAGATGGTAGAGTGTTCGTCCACTGATTCGAAGGTTGGCGGTTCGAATCCCAGTCTCGACATAAAACATCATTGGTCGAGCGGTCCACTGACCCACAGGTTGGTGGTGTGACTCCAGCTCCCACAAATGAATACTGTCATTGTGTCCTTGGGCAAGACACTTAACCCACCTCACCCCCAGTGTCAAAATATATAATAAAAAAGGACTAAAACAAGACTAAACCAGGACCAAGCCAAGACTAAGCCAGGACCAAGCCAAGACTAAGCCAGGACCAAAACAAGACTAACCCAGGACCAAGCCAAGACTAAGCCAGGACCAAGCCAAGACTAAGCCAGGACCAAGCCAAGACCCAGCGGTAAACCAGGGCTAAAATATTCAAGTATCGAGTATCTGGGCCTGGTGTGGTGATGGTATGTTTTTGTTCACAAATGCATGTCTTTACGTTTTACAGGGTCATAACTCAGCACAGAGCCATATTTTCAGACAGTTACACGTTTTAGATGCTGCTGTAAAAATCTGCTGCTTGTAAAACCACAATAATCGAACATGAATAAAGTTTGCATTTCTAATTCTGCAGCAGCCCTGACTTGGCCCTGCCCCTCGACCATAAAAGGGCACAGGAGGAAGTGAGTTACAGCCTCACATCAACATTGATGGCACCAGCGAGTTTGGATGGGGCATAAAAAGCGAGAGCTGGATAGAGCTCCTCAGGTCAGGGCTGAGGTGAAGAAATAGGGGCAATACAAGAGAATGCATGGAATTATAATATAAGTTAATCCACTTGTATTAAAGTATTACAATGGGCCATATTTTTGTTAAAGTTGTAAAGTGCCTATACCAGATTTTTCCATGTATTTGAGGTCATAAATAAATCCACTGTGTACTGTCTGCATCTGATTATAAAGCATTTTATTGTCTGATAACCAGGAAGTGGTGGGAGACTAGGGTGGTGGTCTCTCTGTTTAAGAAGGCGGACCGCAGGGTGTGCTCCAACTAAAGGGGAATCGCACTCCTCAGCTTTCCCGGTAAGGTCTATTCCAGGGTACTGGAGAGGAGAATCTGACCGATAGTCGAACCTCGGTTTCAGGAGGAGCAGTGCGGTTTTCGTCCCCACGGAACACCGGTTTCAGGAGGAGCAGTGCGGTTTTCGTCCCGGTCACGGAACACAGGACCAGCTCTACACTCTCCTCGAGGGTTCGCTGGAGTTTGCCCAACCAGTCCACATGTGCTTTGTGGATCTGGAGAAGGCATTCAACCGTGTCCCTCGTGGTATTCTGTGGGGGGTGCTCCGGGAATATGAGGTCCGGGGCCCTTTGCTAAGGGCTGTCTGGTTCCTGTATGACCAGAGCAGGAGCTGTGTTCGCATTGCCGGCAGTAAGTCAGACCTGTTCCCGGTTCATGTTGGACTCCACCAAGGCTGCCTTTTGTCACTGGTTCTGTTCTATTCTGTTTTTATGGACAGAATTTCTAGGTGCAGCCAGGGGCCGGAGGGGGTCCAGTTCGGGGACCACAGGATCTCATCTCTGCTGTTCGCACATGATGTGGTCCTCATGGCTTCCAACCAGGACCTGCAACATGCATCCCGAATGGGATGAGAATCAGCTCCTCCAAATCAAAGTCCTTGCCTCAAGTGGAGTAGTTCAAGTATCTCGGGGTCTTGTTCACGAGTGAGGGAAGGATGGAGCGTGAGATTGACAGGCGGATCGGTGCAGCATCTGCAGTGATGCGGTCGCTGTATTGGACTGTTGTAGTAAAGAAGGAGCTGAGTCAAAAGGCAAAGCTCTCGATTTACCGGTCAATCAACATTCCTACCCTCACCTATGGTCATGAGCTTTGGGTAAAGACCTATAGGATAAGTATCGTAGATACAAGCGACCGAAATGGGTTACCTCCGCAGGGTGGCTGAGCGCTCCCTGAGTGATAGGGTGAGGAGCTCAGTCACAAGCTTGGAGGAGCTCGGAGTAGAGCTGCTGCTCCACGTTGAGAGGAGCCAGCTGAGGTGGCTCGGGCATCTGTTCCAGATGCCACCTGGACACCTCCCTAGGGAGGTGTTCCGAGAGGCCCCGGGGAAGACCCAGGAAATGCTGGAGGGATTCCCCCGGAAGAGCTGGAGGAGGTGTGTGTGGAAAGGGAAGTTTGGGACACACTGCTCAGACTGCTGCCAGGAAGTGGGTGCTAGCATGCTAGTTGTTGTTAGCTTTACCGTGACGGCAAAATTCTGCTCTGGCCTCTGAGCTGTGAAAAGCGCTTTTAAATTCATCATGGTGAATAATTAGGATACTGAATGTATAAGGTGAGCGAGGAATAACTTTGGGCCACTGCAAACTGTTTAAAATGAACTCATTCTGTTTGTCATGCTGTACCTTTAAAATCACGTGCAGTGCCTTTAAAGTTATCTAGCTTACATTTATTCATTCTTACTGCCCATCTCTCCACACATCTGACCTCTAACTAGGTCTGGGGCATTGCCTGCTTGTCTCTATGGACATAGGTTTTGTGAATATATTATGGAACATTCCAGGGAAAGCAGTAACATCTCCAAGAAGACAAGCAATGGAAAAGTTACATAGTACAGCTTTAATGAAATAAAATTCACCTCTTCTTTATTTAAACAATGGCCACTGTTTGGGAGGAAGTCCACTGAATACTAAAAGCATGTACGTCTACAGCTCATTTGTCGTGACCCGGTATAAACCATTAGCTCCCTGTGCGGAGCGGTGACTCATGATTTCCTCAATGGGACAGAAAGAGAGAGAGAAAGAGAGGAAGAGACAGAGAAAGAGAGATTCTTTATTAACCTCTATGTGCTGAGAGAGGGAGAGAGAGAGGGAGGGAGAGAAAGAGAGAGGGACAGAGATGGAAGGAGAGAGAGGGAGAGGGAGAGATGAAGATGGAGAGAAGGGGGTTTGTATTCCCGTACTGACAGAAAGAGAAAGATCCTGTATTCATCTAGAGTGTGCCCTCCTCTCTCAGACTGTTCAGATCGGGACAATCACAAAGTACAGATACTAGAGCCAACTATATCACCACGGCAACACAAGGCTAATACAACCCTATCGTCACCTTACAGATGACCGACGACGCGTTCGCATCGCAGTGTCAGGGGCGTCGGGTTTACATACACAGTTTATGTAGATCTGGCACGTCTTGAGAGTTCACCTGTCGAGTTTGAGCGTTCACACCTCAGGAATCAAACACGGAGCCAGAGTCAGAAGCACTGAACCTTTAGCAAAATGTGAGTCGGGTCAACGTGTTGCAAGTGTCTCAAATGCAAAGGCGTTCAAATTAGAGCAGTGTTATTTGTCCCCGCGGTCTGAGCCGAGCATGAATGTGAAAAAACTCCAAAAGTGAGATGGCGCACGCTCACATGGACAACTGAAACCGATCTGTAACCTTCATAGGGGCACCATGTAACTCTATAGGTGGAGCGTGCGCCTGCTTGTGCTTGTGGAGATGTTGTTGCTTTGCCTGTAATGCTCCAGAGTATGGAATTAAACTATTCATCTTGCATTTATTGATTTACAGGCAATTTGCTCAAACATACCTTGAAAACATCCTTTCTCACCGCAGTCTCAGACTGTGAGCACGTGGTGCAGCTCTGGTGAAGTGGCCAAATAAAGAAAAGTAATGAGAGGGGCTCAGACCGGCCTCAGTGCGGGCGGCGCTCTGAGGACTTGGATGAATAGTTATTGTGTGAACACGTGGTCTCACGCGTGCAGCTTTCAAAGGCGGTGACCGCAACAGCCAATCACAGAGTGTCACACCAAACAAAACCACACACCACAGTCTCTGATGGACTGGGTGCAGTCTGAGCGAGGCGTTATTGTGAGTGGGGATGGCTCTCCACCTGGAGCCCGACCTGGTCACGTGCTTGTTAATGCCATACTGTGAAACATTCTAGGCATGTCTTTTCTCCACAAAGACAAGCCAGTGGCACCTCCACCAGAGAAGTTGCATATTAATTTTGCTCCTTTGACCAGTAAAATCATGTATATCAATCATAAATGCCATAATACCAAGAAGCAAGGTTAAAAAGCCATTAGTCAAAACTACTCAAAACAAATATTGAAGTGATTATAACCCACACTCTGCTTACATCTTTACAGTATTGGTGGTTTTCAGATTCAAGAGTGTGATGATGTCATACTCCCAGATGGGTACATGGGACTCACATATATCAAATATCCAAAACGTAAGTGAACAAATGAACCTGATCATTTCTATTTGTGACTAGACCTAAGAACTCACTGTATTACCACAAAAAGTGCGTTTGAATTATATTAATTTTAGCTGCTCCCCATCTGTATTAAATATTATTGGCCTATAGAATGCGGTGATATCATCTGAAACCCAGCAGTTGTGAGTGTGCGTTCAAAAAAGAAAACAGGAGGCGATCCCAAAGGCCTTAACCGACCTGGTCTTTATTAAAGAGTAACAATGATAATACATATGTTTATTTGAATGGTTCCTTTAAAATCCCCCTAATTAAACCACTTTAACCAGCACACAGTTCCCACCACCATCAAGGTCAGAAAACCATGGAAGACAGCGTGTTTGAAATAGGTCAGAACTCCCTTAAATCAAATGGTAAAAATAGATATATCATATGTTATAATTAGTTTAGAGAGGCTACAGTATATTGTCTCCCACATCGTTCACATAACATTAAAAATCCTTAACAATCAATAGGTTAAATTCTTATTAATAAATACTTTTCACAGCACCGCCCAGTCCGGAGTCCCGTTTTTCTTCAGGTTTATTGCACGGAGGATCGAGAGGCGGGCTCTCAAATACACTGTTGGTTTCGTTTTTGCTTGAAACAAAGGCTCCAGTCTGCGAGGCTGGTAGAGGTCCAGGAATCCCAGGTTCAGACCACACTGCACCCTCAAAAACCAGGTCTCCATGCCAGGGTCAGCAGGGGGCGCTACATTACATATATTTATGAGCACGTAATCTATATTTTGCAAGTATTCTACTAAAAGGGATGCGAAAATAGAGTAAATATATGTATTTATTTTCAAATAAAAGGGGTTTTAGCGTACATTTATTTTTGCAAAGAGTAGGATTCAAGGCATATTTTATCTTATAATCGATGATAGCAAGATATATGTGCATTCAAATTGATGAATTCAGTCATTTCAGCTTGTGTTTATTTGAGTGGTTTATTCGTATTCAAGCTAATTTCACTATGAAGTACTGTTATATATAGATATTAGTAACTTATGTCATAGTATAAAACCGCTTACACAAAATCAGCCCTTTTTGTAATAATCATCAAAAATGTGCCTTTTAAATACTTATTTTTATGAATCCTTGTAGATTTTAGAAATTACAGGTCTACCAGAAATGACTTGTCCTTAATAATCTGGGTTCTAAAAAGGTAACAGGGGCTCTACATGTAAAGCACATTGCCTAACAGAATTCCCCCCTCACCTCTGACCCCAGGACCTGGTGGCGTTGGTGCGCTCTGAACCGGACATGCTCCGGGCCTCAGACCTCAGACTCCAGGCTGGACACCCTGCTCCAGGGCTTTGGCACATAGGGACTGTTCACTCTCCGCGCCACCAGCACCGGCCTCCTCCCTCCAGGCTCCTCCCTCTGCCCCGCCCCTCCCTCAAACGCTCCGTACAGGCTGTTGTGCTGGTACAACACCGGCTGGTGGCTAACGCGCTGCAGAACTGGCGTGTTACTTCCTGGACAGTGACTCGCACACGGAAACAAGTGACACGTGTCTTTAGAGCCGTCGTAAAAGTGATTCGGCGCCACGTATACCGGGTAGTCTGTGTACGAGTTCAGATAGGAGGAGTAGCGTCTGTGCATCAGCGATGAGGAGGAGCGTCTCAGAGCAGCGGCGTTTTGCAGAATCGCCTCCCTGTACGAAGGCAGCTGAGCGCAGTCGGTGTACTTCAGCTTTTGCTTGTACGGGAATGACCCCATGTGGGCGGGGTCTAGGTACGCTGGTTCTGCCGACAAAGGGTAACATGACAGGTTGTGGCCTAGACTCCCGTAAAGTTTTCCTGGTTGGGGATTTGCCACGACCACTCTCGGGAACAAATCCGGTATGTCCGCCCGGGTTGGTGGCAACGTCGAAGAAGTCGATGGTTTAGTTTCGTCGACTTGCCGAATCCTGTCATTTCCCCAAGTTGCTTTCAAAAATGAGGCTCTGCGGTTGAGCTTGTCCTTACCTAACAATGGTACATCGTCCATGTCCGCATCTACGTAAGATTTCATGCAAGAGTTACAGCTGGGGCTAGTTCCTGCGTAATGTCCCGAAGTGGAACAAGGTATCGTCGAATTAGCATGGTTAGCGTGGTTGTTTAGAAGAAGGTTGTTAGCGCGAAGTTCAGCTAGGCAAGATCTCGGTTCGTCGTAGTCATTTCTCGACCTCGGATCCAAAGCGTTGAAAACATAATTATGCGCTCGTCTTTGCCTGCAGTCTGGGGGGTAGCTAAACTTGCGTCGAAATGGTCCCTTATGCTCTACGTAGATGTCCGGAACTTGCATTTCTCTATATGGGACAAAAGTTTGGTGGCGTAGGGGTTGGTTGTCCATGTATAGCCTGTTTCGGTGATGCAAAGTTGGGGTTACCGTCGGGCTAGCGTCCCTCATCGCTAAGTGCGGCGTGCTGAGACTGGAAATAGGCAAAGTCCTTTCTAGAAGATGGTGGCTTGGTCTTGCGGGTAGCGTGTATCTTAGCGGAGTCGGCCTCGTAACCACTCGCGACTTGTCTAATAGTGGCTGAGTGGCAGAATCGGTGTAATGAATAGGAAAAGTGGGAGTTAATGCCCTTTGCGGATATGGCGAGTGGTTGTCTGTTATGCTGGAGATATACGGCATCCGGTTGTGGGTGAGATCTGTGGTAGCGACTCTAGGGGGCAGTCTAACGTTATCTGCCCCGCGTCTGCTCCAGTTTTCGATGGTTTTGGTAGCGTTGTCCAAAGAGTTCTCCACCCTGGCAGACGATACCATGTCTTTAGCTGTCCTTAGCATCTTTAGCATGTTAGCCTGAGTGTAGTTGGAGGTGACGTCGGGGCTCTGCATGTCCCTGTTGCTCTTGTCTGAATGTTCTACTCCATTGAAGCAGCTGTAGATGCCCTGCAGAAAGAAAAAAAAACAAAAACATTTGTAACACATGCGTGCAAATAGAGAAATGAAGAGTTTTTAGGTCACAATTTTATCACAAATTAATTTAGAGGTTGTGTCATTTTCAGCCAACATTTCAAAATTAATTCTGTCTAAATCAGGGCCTTCAAATTATTAGAAGAAATAACTGGTGAGGGAGAAGTAAAAGGAGAAGTAATAGTACTAGCATGAGTGGTATTGGCTGTGGAGTGATAGTAGACCTGTGGTGGAACGTAACAAAGTAAAAGTAGCAAAGTACTGTACTTCAGTATAAATTTTAGGTATCTGTACTTTAATTAAGTACATTTTAAGGTGCATACTTTTTACTTTCTACTCCACTACATTTCTGAACTGGACTGAAAAGTAAAAGTATTTTTAATTATTGTTTGAGACCTGCTGAAAAGGCTGGGGGTTTATTTTTAACACATTTTTAGTTTGAGAAAACAAATTCACAAAAACGTAATCAAAATCACTACATCTGAAGCCTTATAAGACCTCAAAATCTGTGCGAAATACTTTTACTTAAGTAGATTTTTTCAGGTGATACTTTTACTTTTACTTGAGTATTGTTTGCTCCTGTATCTGTACTTTTACTTAAGTAGATTTTTTCAGGTGATACTTTTACTTTTACTTGAGTATTGTTTGCTCCTGTATCTGTACTTTTACTTAAGTTAACAAAATTGAGTACTTCTTCCATCACTGTAGTAGATACATGCATATTGTGGTAGTATTAGTACTTGTAGTAGTCAAGGATTTTAGTTTATTGCATTTCCCATGAAATATTTTGAAAAAATGCAAGTTGTGCTTGGCAACTTACAAAATGTTGCATGTTTGCTATGACTTTTTTTTTATTCAAATCACTATAAACCAAATTTTAAAGCTGACTTATTATTAGTTTTGGAAATTACACTGCAGAGCTTGTACATGTTGGTTTTGTTGATTGCTCCATTAACTAAAACTCCACTCAAAGCAGTCAGGAGTCTAGCCCACAACCTCCTTACTGAGAACAGGAGACAGGATAACCACTCTGCCACAGTGACACAGGGAGGACATACACGCTCCACTCAGTGAGATCAGTAGTCTAATCCAAACCCCTGAGACGGAACAGACAGGAACAAATTGCTTACAATGCAAACTGCATAATCGAATATATTCACTTCATTTTGCCTTTTAACGTCTTGGGCTTTGACAAAGTGCTTGGATATGAGATCAAATCTAATTCACACAGTTTTGAATAACGTCTATATTCAAATTAGAGGCCAGACAGGAACAAAGGAAGATGCAGTGGTTTTAACATTCTAGTCTTTAGCTCATCGGGAAGGATGCAATGTACCAGGTTATAACAGAACATGCTAATTTCCACCTGTTGTCCCTGGGCAGGTTAATTGTTGTTGATCTTGTTGTTGGTGAAGGGCTGAGAGATTTGGGAATCATTTATTTTATTTTATTTTATTTTTTTCTGACAAGCATTGCATTTAGATTTGCAATTTATGTATTAATAATAGGATTCTGTTCACATAAGTCCTGTGCTCAGGTCTCTGCGCTGGCTCCCTGTGGCTCAGAGAATGACTTGATTCTGTTCACATAAGTCCTGTGCTCAGGTCTCTGCGCTGGCTCCCTGTGGCTCAGAGAATAGACTTTAAAGCTGTACATCTCCCACATGTTAGCGCCATATGAACCATCTCACACTCTGAGGACCTCAGGGACCGGCCTCCTGCTGGTGCCCAGAGTCAGGACTAAACATGGAGAATCAGCGTTTCAGTTTTATGCAGCTAAAATCTGGAACAGCCTTCCTGAAGATGTGAGACAGGCCTCTACTTTGACAGTATTTTTGATTTGTTTGAACTGTGATTTTAAAGTCTTCCTTATTTTGTAAAGCGCTTTGAATTAGTTTGTGTGCCAATTGTGCTGTACAAATAAAATTGCCTTCCAAAGTTCAGATTTTAAACATGTCCAGAAGAATTGACTGAAATAATATGAACAGACAATCACATGTCAGAATGTATTTGTACAGATCTGGACTTCAGGGTTAGCAGTTTTTTTTTTGTTTGTTAATGCAGATAAGATGAAATTGTGGTGCTTAAAATATTGCAGCCTCTACGATTTGCATCAACTGAGATTAATCTTACAGCCCTCATTTATTCAAGACATGATAGATTGTATTTGTTTATTTCAATTGCAGTAGTTAACATTCTTGTCCTTGGAAATATTAGTTACAAAAGATCTTAAGTTGGCGCAGCTCCGAAGTGACTGCTAATGTGGGTCTGCAGTTTATCTCTGCTTCTTTATTTCCCTTTCAAATGTTGCGTCAGTGAAGAATCCTTAATGTGAGCTCTCAGCGCAGTGCAGTTTTAATGGGACCATTTACATTCCACGTGAACAGGACCAGGCCTCGAGGAAGAACCGCCATCGCTCTGGGTTACTGCTGCTGTCTGAACCTGCTCTGATACACTCACTCTGCTGCTCATCCAGTTACATGGAGAAGACGCATATGAGAGGGTTTGATGTTTTTTCTGATTATTACTCTGTTTGGCGAGAAGGTATCTGTTGTAAATATTTATTATAGTTTCGCATCAGATTGCGAGGAAAAGCTGAAAATGATGATGAATTCAAGTCTATGGCTGTGTTCGAATGTCCGCACCGTTCTCTACTTAGGGGACTATTCAAATGTCCAGTTTTTTTATTACAGAAATCAAGTTTTATCTGGGTTTAGCAGACTTTTTTCACCCAGACGCCAGAGTCGCGTGACCCGAAAGTAGTGAGCTGTGTGTCCGAATCGCTCTGTGAATGACGCGCTATATAGTCCGTTAAAGAGTGTGGGGCTGCGTAGTGAACGAGGGGCTAGGGTGGACATTCGGACACAGTCTATGTCACCAATTCATGGCTTTCAACTTCCTGTTATCCATTTCAGAATGATTAGAAAGTAGGACTGTCGCCATAGCATCGCCATGGTTCCCATCAAGCGTATAGAATAGAACCTTAAAGGGCCCATATTACGCTTTCCTCTGATCTATGTTATAATGTTGTTTCCTCATCAGAAACATACCTGGAGTTGAGTTTTGTTTCATTCACATATTTAACACACAAACCCTGCATATTTAGGGTGAGTTCTTCTCTCAAACTGAAAACACCCTGTTCCACCTTGTGATGTCATGTGGAATACAGAAAAGCGCTCCAATGTGTTTTTAAACTCCATACACCTTCAATAGAATCATTTAGATGATTTCAGCCCTGAAATTGCCAATCTCTACTGAACTTAAGTTAAAAGGTAGCTGTTAAATTCAAAACTACCACTTCATGACATCACAAGGTGGAACAGAGCATTTTGAGCTTTGGAGTTGCAGACAGACTAATAATAAAGTGTTACTCAAACGTGTGTGAATGAAACAAAACACAACTCCAGGTCTGTTTTTGAGGAGGTAACAGCATTAGAACATGGCTTGAAGCTCACAAGAGTCAATTTTGCGTAACATAAGACCTTTAATGATGGTTTTTATACTTCTGCCACTGCCACATAAACCATGTGTGTGTAAGAATAGTAACTGGTTGCATTGATCTGAAGTCCTGGCAGCTCCTCTCACAGTTAAAAGTAACTGTGGACTTTTCTCACTTCTTAAGCACATTGAGTAAGTCTTCTGCCACCGGAGTTTCCCACCTCACAAAACTGATGCAACCGCAGGCAAATGAGTCCAGCTAAAGCTCTGTGATTTCACCGGTCAAAGGGTCAGTTATTTAAACGGGAAATGGAAAAGCACTAACTGGGATGTAAAATATGAGTATCTTTGGAATTATTGCGGGTTTGTTTCAATACAAAGTGCAGGGTATTGTAGATTGCAATACATAAAGGTCTTATATTATGCTAAATGGACTCTTGTGATCTTTAAGCCATGTTAGAATGTTGTTACCTCATCAAAATCATACCTGGAGTTGTGTTTTGTTTCATTCACACGTTTGAATATCTCTTTGTTATTAGTCTGTACATCTCCAAAGCTCAAAATGCTCTGTTCCACCTTGTGATGTCAGTAGTTTTCAAGTATTACTTCTAGCTCAGGGGAGATTGGCAATTCCTGGGCTGAAATTGTCCAAATAATTCTAGTGAAGGTGTATGGAGTTTAAAACACAGTGGAGCATTTCATGACATCACAAGGTGGTACAGGGTATTTTCTTTTCAAGAGAACACGGCCTAAATAATAAATATGCAGGATTTGTGTGTTAAACGTGTGAAGGAATCGAAAACACAACTCCGGGTATGTTTTTGATGACAAAACAACATTATAACATTAGAAAGTACCGTAATATAGGCCCTTTAAAAGTTGTTATAAAGCAAAGGATAATGTAGCATTAGCCTTTTAAATTATACTCTTACCCTGCTTAGAGCCAGGAGGCAGTCGAGGAGGTTGGACATTTTAACCCTCGTAAACTAAACCTAACTACAATGTAATTAAAAAAGATTGCAGGTTGTTACTCAGTACTTTTACTTCCACACCAGGGAAAAACTAATAACTGGCCTAGTCCGATTTAAAACTATTTTTCAAAAAGCACGTAAACCTGGGAACTACGATTGACGTGTTGCGGTTCAGATCTCCCACAGTCTGGAGAAACCGGTTCGTACTCGGATGCCTGCTGCATGTAACGGTGTAGTCCAGTTTACATACACGTGCAAACAAGGAGAGGCGTTCAACTGCGTGAGGTAAGAAACAGCCAGGTAAGAAACAGAAAACAGCTGTAGACAGAGACGAGAGCGGTCTGGCAGGTTTTGGTGGCAAAGACGATTTGAATGCGGTTGTTTAGCCCACTCGGAGTTCTCTGTGCATGTTAAAAAAGTGAGTGAAGGGTAGTAGAGTTGTCAAAAGTATTGAAGATCAGATGCTAATTAATACTTAAACTAGCATTGAAACCAGATATTCATTTGAGCAAGTATCGATACTAAAGAAATCACATTCAGAGGACAGAAATTCACTTTCCTGATTAGCCGTATCAGAATAAGACCATATAAACTAGTATACGCCCATGCACCAATATGGAACCTACTGGACGACTGAGGGATTACACAGATTTAAGGCCACATGGGAATAGAAAAGAAAGCACTATGATTTAATGTCAAAAATCACATTCTATTGTCCAAATAAAGTGTTTCTTTATTATCATCTTGGTATCGGAATCGAGTCTATTCCTTAGAATCGAAATCGAGTTTGAAATTTTAGTATTGTGAAAACACTAAAGGGTAAATGGTAAATGTTCACATTTTCATATAGCGCTTTTTCACTTTCAAGCCACTGATAGTGTAGCGATCCTTACCCTGCTCAGAGCCAGCAGACAGTCCAAGCGATCGGACTTTCGGACAGAGTGTCGTAGTTTCCAGTAGAGGAGGTGCTCCCAGGCGAACACGAGCAGACTCAGCCCCATGGCCACCAGCAGCATGTAGAACACGCCCGCCATGTTGTCTATGTCCAGCTTCGAGCTCATCACCTCCTTCTTCTCGTTACGGCAGATCCCAGTCAACCACACCGTCTGCAGCTTCTGAGTGTCCCCTGAAAGAACAACACCTCTTATGCCCGTATCTCTCAATCTTTAAAGCAGACCTATTACGCAAAAATCGACTTTTCAAAGTACACCTTTGTTTTGTTGAGTCAAGGTTTAAACTGCCAGAAAATGCCTTTTTTTTAGCATAAAAGCAGAAAAAGGTAGAGGTATTCTGTTCTGTTCTGTCTCAGCACTACTTCCTGTATTTTTGTACTTCTCTTTTCAACTTTTTTTTCCACAAACTGACACTTAACTGATGTAAAACTATAAGAGGTACCACAGATATGCCACCAAACCAAGTTATAATTAGAAAAATAAGAAAACATATGCACTTTAAACAGCAAAATGATTTCAGATGGAAGGCCGGGGCCTGTACGACTCTATGGGAGATTCACTGTTTTTGAAAGAAATTTCCAAACTTATGATCCACAAATGTTGACCCTTATACTGATACTGGGCTTATCCAACTCCTCTGTCAGCAAAAATGAACAGAAGTGAAACTCTTGTAAAGATAAAGGAGGACGACAAAGGCACTCTGATTTGCAGTGTATTTATTGGTGGTCACGCCAACGTGTTTTCGACTGCTTTCGAGTCCCCGTCATCTCTATAAAACTTCAAGCCGCCTGGTCTGATAAGCACCTGCGTTTGTAAGATTTGATCCAGTGCAGCACTCCAATACCGCTATTTTTTTTAAGTGAAATTATGTTCATATTCAAAATAGCTTCATAAAGTGGTGCCATTATTCAACCGCAAAGACGTGAGTGTTGTCTGAGAGCAAATTCCACCATAGAATTCTGACCTGTCTGACCACATCAACACTATTCCTACATTTTAGTTCATATTGTGAGATGCACAATCCCAATTATCAATTAACGGAACTGTAAGATTTTTATTTTAAATTTCATAAACTTGCCCCATGTTCTAATGCTGATTTATTCATAAAAAATGGGACATCAAACCCAATGCTGTTTAGTGTTTTGGTTCTCAAGACGATTATCCAATCAGAAAGCAGAATGAGCCTCACATGAGTCTCTCACTTGGGTTGCCAGTTTCAATGCTGAAATCCAGTTGGTTTAAACGTAACAGGCCTCTCTCTGATCTGAATCGTCACTACCTAAACCCCAGCACCTGCAGCTCTGGAGGTGAATTCTGGAGGTTCTGCGCTTTCAAATGAGGCCAGCTCTGTCCATATACTGCGAAAAACTATTTTGTGTCTTCCCTGTGCAGGTTTAGGCACTGGCAACCCAGGTTCAGCTTTGGTTGTAATACTTTTTTTTTTTTTTTTTTAAATACAGTAACTGCGCGAGTTCCTTTAACCTAATAATCTTGACATCCCCGGTTAGAGTACAGTTTCTGAAATCTGCTGCGCCAAATGTTTAGAGCAGCTGTGCAGTTAAACTCCTGATGAGGGGTCCGTCCTCTGAGACACTTTTGGTTTTATGAACTCTGTCGTGAAAATCTGCCCAACACAGCAACAAAAACAGGACGCCTAAAACCTAATCTATGTGTGCATGAGTTGTACAGGCTCAGTGTTTACAGTCCTCGGGTCAGTCTGAAAATAATACTATCTAATAATAATGCATGAGACTTATATAGCGACTCGGCCGATACTCAAAGTCAGTTTATAGTTTGTTGCATTATTCATTTCCTCTTTAGTTTCACAAAATGGAAAACAACATCTCCAGCCTGAAAGCCATAAGAGTAGACAAGTATGAAGTGTCTTGCCTGAGGACACAACAGCAATGTAAACTAAAGGGAAAAAAACGAATCTATTACACCTATATACTTCCAGGTGACATTACACCATTCTACAGTAATTAAGTATGTAATACACATGGGGGAGGTAAAAGTAAAATTTTTAAAGCAATACTACGGAACATTCCAGGCTATGTCCCCCAATTTTTCAAGATGGTCTCCTCTATACAGATCTGACCTGTATCTTGGCTGTCACTTGCTTGTCTCCACGTAATTGGATGAGGAATTTAAAAACAACAGATTGCGATTGACTTGCCAGTGTTGCCAAAAAAGATGTGTGTGCAGCAGTCAATACAGATCCGGTAAGGAATATTCCAGCCAAAGCAATAACATCTCCATGGAAACAAGCCGCTGAAAATTAAAAACTAGTGTTTGTATTTTAGTCAGATTATTACATGAATGTGGATTTGGTTTGGTTTGATATACTTGGCCACATAAACCTTTTTATTTTGGACATTTATTTTACATTCCCAAAAAATTGCTAGAACCATAGACTGTATATTTAAATGGACATCGCTAACCCGCTACCCACCGCATTCCAAATAGGAAGTGAGCATGGGGGCGCTTCCGGCTCTATCGACTCCTATTCACTTTCTATTGAAAAACTGTGGCCCCTCTCTCCGTAACTGCTGCTGTCAGGCTCGTCATTTTGGTCTTAAAATGTTCGTATTAACTCGCTCTACATGATCCTGGGGTTTTCATTTCACTATTTTGTCTGTAAATCAAGATATGAACATTAAAAACAGCTAGCGAGAGCGTTAGCAACAGGTTTGACTGACCTAAACCAGCGGCGCAGGCGAGAAGGGGCATTACCTTCATAGCTCCTGTCACAGTTCTGCCTGTTTCAAGGACACTAATCTGTTGTTTGCATGTCTGCATTTTGAACCTGTATTAATCCCTGTCTGAGGGATTTGTCCCTGAGTTTATTTTCCCCAGTCCAGCTCCGTTTCGCAGCCTGTTCTGGTCCTTCGTTTGCTGCCTCTCTGTTTTCCCCGCACGTGATGTTAATTTGCTAATCAGCCCTGGGTTCTCCCTCTGTTTAGTCTTGTTCGCTGGATCGTCATTTGTTTGTTTGTCATTTCATTCCGTTAAGAGAGACACGCAGGCTCTGTATTTTGAATAAACCTGTTGTTTTCACTGAGACCAAGAAGTTTGGCTGTTTTCTTTGTGTTGCACGTCCAGTTTTAACCTGCATAAGAGCTCCTTGCTATGATACTCGTGGTCGGAATTCTGAATATGGATCATGGCTCCAAATTCGCCCCATAACTGCCAGCCTCGACCAGCTTTATTTGGCTATGGGTGACGTCACACTCACTTAGTCCACTTCTTTAAACAGTCTATGGTTAGGACATGTATCACACTAATCTATACTTTCTGAAAACAAAAACTAATGCAAATATTCGTCATATCTCTGTTACCATCCGCGAGGAACTGCAGCAGAGCCAGGTCTATGGGTCTCTTCCAGCGAGAGTCCTTTTGGAGCGCGATGCCGTATCCCGTCGTAGCGAACACTTTACCGCTGCCGATGGTCACCAGTTTGCAGCCCTCGTCTTTCCCCGCCATGTAGTTCAACACGGCCGCGTCATAAATGAAGGCGTCCAACTTCCTGTCACAGTAACGGCAATACACAAATACATCATCAGTATGTTTACTATGAAATGTTAAGCTTCTGTAAATATACTTTCTATTCAAACGTGTAAGTTGGTTCATTTCAATTGTAAAAAGCATTAACTGTTGAGCTCCATAGCGTTGGCATTTCAAGTAGAGGTGTTCAGTGTGTTGTATTGTTAAAGGTCCACTATGTAACTTTTCTGGTTACATAGTAGACCTTTAAAAACACTTGTGAATGAAACAGAAAGCCACTCCTGATTTGTAAGGCATAACCACCATTGCACCTGGGTTAAAAATCAAAAAAGACCCCATCCTTGCCCTGTCTTGAGGCTGTTGAGAGCGTCCTCCACTCCCTTCTGGTTGTACTTGACCATGTGCGCGTGCATCTCGGGGTAGTTACTCCTGATGTTCCTCTCGGTGCTGCCGTTTGGGACCGTCCCGAAGCGGAACGGAGGGTACTGCTCCTGCGGCTTCTGGAACTGAGAGCAAAACAAGAGGAGTTAGACGTGCAAAAGTCTGAATAAACACTTTAGTCAAGGTTAAAGTTAACATCTGTGACTTTTTTCACCAGTAGATGGCAGGTGTGAAACCTATTCTCCCTCCCTTCACCTGGCTCCTCCCCCTCCTCTCACCTGACCCTTCCCCCTTCCTTCACCTGGCCACTCCCCCTCACCTGGTCTCTCCCCCTCCTCTCACCTGACCCCTCCTCCTGCCTCCTTCCCTCCCCTGGCCCCCCCCCCTCCACTCACTTGGCCCCTCCCCTCCTCTCACCTCGCTCTCTCTCCTCCCTTCACCTGGCCGCTCCCCTCACCTGGCCCCTACCTCCTCCTCTCCCCTGACCCCTCCCTCCTCCTCTCAACTGGCCCCTCCCCCTCCGCTCACCTGGCCCCTCCCCTCCTCACCTGGCCCCTCCTCCTCCCTTCACCTGGCCGCTCCTCTCACCTGGACCCTCCCTCCTCCCCTCACCTGGCCCCTTCCTCCTCCTCTCACCTGACCCCTCCCTCCTCCTCTCACCTGGCCC
>JACM01057126.1:0-12997 GCA_000787095.1 Periophthalmodon schlosseri | reverse complement strand
TTCTACTACTTTCTACTTCCTTCTACTTCCTACTACTTCCTTCTACTACTACTGTCTACAACTACTAAGTCTACAACCACTACTACTACTGTCTACAACTACTAATGTCTACAACCTTCTACTTCCTACTACTACTTCTTCTTCCTACTACTACTTCCTACTACTACTTACCACTACCGCTACTACTACTACTACTACTATTAATCACAATAATAAATAATAATAAAAGACAAAATGTTAACGTACAGTTCGTTCTAAAATAACTATCAATATTTGTCGTTCAAATACAGCAGTTAGTCCATAAATCTACAAAAGTAACTGACCGGTGTTTTTGACGATCAGGTTGCTCTTGCGCCTGTAAACACACAGATCGGATTATTGGGTTATGTGTGATTATTGTAGTTATCTGATGTTTACTGGCCTGCAACTGCAAGACGCTCCTTGGTACAAGTCTGTATAACGAGTTTTCTAACCTCCTTGTCTTGCAGATGAAGCATGGACTGAACTTTCCAGACACTCCCAGCGAGGAGCAGACCAACAGGACGTAAAAGTATCCTGGAAACTGCAGGTAAGTACAGCGTGCGTCATATCTGCTAATTATCCTGACCTACTTTACCTGGACCAAGAGGCTGGATCTGGAGTCGTGCGAAAACATTATGTACATTGTTGATAATGGCGTAGGTATTAGACAACAGTTTGATTTTTTGGGTTTTTTTAGCTGCTAATTTGTCCGGTTTGAAAATTTAAAGGTCCCATATTGTGCAAAATTGACTCTTGTGAGCGTCAAGCCGTGTTATAACGCTGTTAGCTCTGAGTAATCCTTTATTATTAGTCTGTCTACATCTCCAAAGCTCAAAATGCTCTGTTCCACCTTGTGACGTCATGAAGCGGTAGTCTTCGAGTTAACGGCTACCTTTTTACTTTTTTTGTTTTGTCGAGATGGGCAATTCCAGGGCTGAAACGGAGCACTTCCTGTATTATGACATGACATCACAAGGTGGAACAGAGCGTTTTCTGGTTGAGAGAAGAACTCGGCCTAAAATACGCAGGGTTTGTGTGTTAAACGTGTGCGAATGGAACAAAACACAACTCCGGGTGTGTTTTTTGATGAGGAAACAACATTATAACATAGATCAGAAACTAGAGTAATATTGGCCCTTTAAGTTTGGATCATATTGTGTTTCTAAAGTTGATTAAAGAAACTGTACGTAGCCTGTGCTCTTACAGTTTTACAGTCACAACTGAACCTGAGCTGCCGGTGCCTTTAACCGCCAACCGTGTATCTGGGGACACAGTTGGTTCATGAATTTAAAATCTATAAACTTGAACCGGGTACTTACAAATGTTTTGTATCTAAAATAATCAGCAGCTCCTGTGGTGTTGTTCCCCGTTCACGTCGTAATTATGAGAAATTAGGACCGTTGCCGTGGTGATTTAATAATTTTAAACAACATATTATAGCTTCAAAATTGGAAAAAAGTCCTCAAAATGTTTCATATTTACCAGTGGAACCCAAGAATAGATTTGATGCTAACAAAAAGATGTGAAGATGTGCAAAAGGAAAAAAAAAATCTTGTTTTTAAGTGCATTGGATTATTACCGTAGTCGCACTTTTTTTCATAGTTTTGCCGGGGGTGTGATTAATACTCAGATGCGATTTATATGTGAAATATGTTTTTTTTCTTCATTATTACGCATTTTTTTGGCTGGTGTGACTTATACTCCGGAAAATACGGTCCCAAATACGTTGATTATAAATAAATAAACATAAGTAATTTTGTTTTGAAATTTCACAGTGAATAATGTTGTTGTGTAAATCCAATTGCACGCCCCCAGATCGACGATGAACATTATGTCATCAAAGAACATCAGCTCTGCCTTATTTTGGTTTCTAGATGAATCTAATCCAGCGCCTCTGCAGGAGCCGCGTTGCCTCATCTGTTACGAGCGCTGCTGCCCTGTAATGATATAATGTGGGATTGTCTTATGTCATCTTTAAACGGAGACAAGATGGCACTAACTCATGTTTCTAACTCGTGTTTCTGACGAGGCCCGAACGATCGTAATCGCAGTGCACGTCAAAATCGGTTTCGCGATTCACGTTTTAATTGCTGGATTCCGTTCAGAGTTCACGTTTTAACACATCCGTGAGCCTTATTATTATTAAAGACGAGACTGAAATTTGAACTGCTAATCTAATGCAGGAATCCCGCGCGTTTCAGAACATGTCGGTAGAGGTCTAAACTACAGTTATGAGGTTTTTTTTAGAGAATAAGAGTTTGCAGTTAGTCTTTTGCAAACAACAAAAAAAAAAAAACAGTCTTTGTGATTTGCTAATTGCGATCATTCAAGTTGTGATTTTAATCTCGCAGCCCTATTTCTGACTGAATTTTTGTCTCCGAGTTTGCTGGACCGTCGGTTGGTTCGGCTAAAGCTCTCAAGAATATAAAAAGCAGATGTGTAATTCATAAATTCATTATTAGAGATGCGATGATACAGTTTTTTAAAGATTTTTATTGATGGGTAATGCCCAGTCTTGTGTGATCTCTGAAGCGGTGGTGCTGCAGTGGCTCAAGTACAAACTGTTGTTGTTAGGGACGAACCAATCCAGCCGTTTCAGTTTTGATACCGATCCTTTGACTTGCCGATACCTGATATTAACCAATACCGATGTAGATCTGGGAAATGGCCTTAAAACACAGTTAACTTATTACACAAGAGATCCAACTGGGATATGCAGCTGTTATTTATCCTTTAAATCGCTAGTGAAGGCAAAGCAGGTTTATTTGTACAGCACAATTCGTACACAAAGTCATTCAAAGTGCTTTACGGAATAAGAAAGATATTAAAATACGAACAAATCAATACATAAATAATCATAATAAAGTTAACAATAAAAGAACAGCTTCGTATGAATAAAAGTCCAAACATTATGACACGTTCTAGGCCAAAATCGGCGAGTAAAAAAAACAGACGTCACGAAACCCATACCCGATCCAGCTAATTTTCAGTATTGACGTTGATGGTAAAAGCCAAAGTTAAATCTGTCAACTGGACAGATCCAAACAAATGTCCAGTCGACAGATTTAACTTCGGCTTCAGACCTGGACGACCGAGGGATCGCACAGATGTCGACGTGGATATTCAGTACTAGTATTGATTTTGGTGCAGCTCTAGTTGTTGCGTCCTCGGGCGAAACACTTCACTCACTTTGCCTGTGTGAATTTTGTGTGTAAGTGAATAATGTTCTACGCTTTAATTAATCTCGGCACCAGTCTGATATAGGCTAACGGCTGCGGGGACTTTAACGTACTGTATTATGTGGTAATTCTGCAGGAGTCCTGTTTGTCTGATCGACTTGTCCTCTTTTTTCGGTCTTCGGTGCAGATTCTGTGTAACCTTATCAGAGGCAGCCTTTTTACTCAGAACTGGTGATAACTGGCAGTGATTAAATTAACTGTTACTGCACTGATCTATCTAGGCCTATTCTCAGGGCTACTAACCCAGTTACACCGACCCTAGTTACCAAGTTAAGCTTATTTTAAGAACTCTTCTATTACGTGCAGTTTGTTCACTTTTCTTTCGAAGTAGTGGTTCTGTTTTCTCCGTCTTTCTCTCTTATAGTGTTCCAACTTCAAAGGTGCGTTATTTAACTTTTCTGACGGGATGTTTTCCACCTGTTTGTCTCGACGTTATTGCTCCGGAATGTTCCACTGTATGGCATTAACATCTATTTATTCTAGTCTGTGAGGTTGCCTCTTCGCAGATCTGACCTGTAACTTGGCCTGGTGGCGTCACACGTTTGTCTCCTTGGAGATAAAGACGTTCAGTGCCGTGTTGTGTCACTTTCCAGGCTAAGCAGCTTGTTCATGGCGACGAGCAGGTGGCCAGAAGTTGCTAGTTAAATACCTGCAGCTGGCGAATGTAAATGAAATACGGTTGTTGTGTTATTGGGCAAGACACTTTTTCTTGTATAATTTGCAATGAAATCTCATGACTATTCTTAATTAACCATATTTTTACGCTCAGGTCGGCACGGGACGATATTGAAATTTGGTGTCACGATTATTATGGCCAAAATAATTGCGATTAACGGTAATATCATAACGGTAATGATTAAAGTTGCTGAAAAATGTTACAGATATGAATGATTAGCATTTTAACATTATGAAAAAGTTCCGTATTTAAACTGTTATGGAATTGTACGTTGTTATAAGTGAAAACAATATGGGGACAATAGTGGGGGTTATCACAATTATATAAAATCACACATGAACGATTCTTGTCTACGCCTTTGATCACGATAAACGATATTATGGTTTATTATGGGGCGACAGTAGCTCAGTCGGTATCATGTCTGGCCACTGATCTGAAGGTTGGCGGTTCGAATCCCGCGCTCGAGGTAAACATCATTGGTAGAGCGGTCAGATCCGCTGACCCACAGGTTGGAGGTGTCGTTGCGGCAAGACACTTAACCGACGGAGCGGTTCCTTGATGTAAAGCGCTTTGAGTGTCTTGAAGGTGGAAAAGCGCCAAATTAAAAAGTGACCCTTTACCGCGACCGTCGTCCCATCCCCACGCGCAGCCGCCAAAATGAAAGATAATCTGTGTTGCTGACTTATTTGGAGTATTTACGTAATTTTCTGAGGCTACGAATTCCAGCTCCGCGCTCTCCGCACAGCCCGACTACCTGTTTTTCCAGCTTTGTTTTCAAAAAATACCCTCTAACAATGCATACCTCAGCCGTCATAAAAACCCCAGCCTTGCCGCGGCCTTTCTAAAGCGTGCGATATTTTTGTCTGATCCGAGTGACGGAACGAAAACAAACACGGCACTGCTGTCGCTGCCTGTGTGCGTGGAGTCGGGCCAATTCCACGTGTAGCTCGGCACCCGTCACGATAATAACTACATTTGAGTCAGTGCAGGTGGTCAATAGTGAGCGCGGATGCCACCCACCGTAACGAGCCGTCTCCGAGCCTTTCATCTCTCCTCTCGTCTCTTCTCCTCTCCCGTCTTCCTCTACTCCTACTCAAATGTGGAAAAATAGCTTAATCCTATTATTTATGGTATGCCGTCTCCGATAATGTGTCTCTACGCCTTCTCTACCTCCAGCGTTTTATGACCACAAGCTGAAGCACTGCAAGCCACCGCTGCACAGCTACACTTAGACGATGTAATGTTGAAAAGTGTTTTACTTTTTAGTTTGTTAAAGGGCCCGCACCCATTTTTTTCCCGTGTATTTGAGTAAAAATTGTCTTGTATAGCTGTGTTGCATTAGCAGCTCTTGACGTCAAGGCATTAGAAAGCTTTTTATTGTCGAATAATCAGAAAGTGTGCGTTAGCATGCTAGTTATTCTTAGCTTTCCCATGACAGACAGTAGTGAAAAGTGCTTATAAACTCATCGTGGTGAATAATTAGGATCCTCTGAATACGTAAAGTAAGTGAGGAATAACTTTGGACCACTGCAAAAAGTTTCAAATGACCTAGTTCTGATTTTCACATTTTTAAGACTGTAAATATCAGGTACAATGGCTTGAATTATGTTATGTTTATAGTTTATGTTAATTGAAAAGTAGGCTAACTTATAAAATAAAATAAAATAAAATCATGCTACAATGAAAAAAAAATGGTGACCTGATACTAATTAATACCAAAATTGGTGCTGAAATTGGGTTCCATATCAAGCCTATTCCTTAGTGTTGTTACCGAGTTTAGTTGTAGACGTCGTGTGTGTGTATGTAAAAATATGATTCATACATTTATTGTTAATCATTAATCATTGTTTAAGCAACTAGAATGTTCCAGTGCTAGAAAGATGCACTTAAAGCCACACTGCAGAACATTCTAGGCCGTGGTGGAAGAAGTACTCAATTTTGTTAAGTAAAAGTACAGATACCGGAGCAAAAAAATACTCACGTAAAAGTAAAGGTATCACATGAAAAAATCTACTTGCGTAAAAGTATTAATGTACCTGTTTAAAAATGTACTTAGAGGAAAAAGTAAAAGTATTTCACGCAGATTCTGAGATGTAATAAAGCTTCAAATATATTGATTTTTATACAGATTTGTTTTTAATTTTGTTCAACACAAACAACTGAATCCATCTTTTTATTGTAGCTGTTTTTATTTGTATGTTTGTGGTTATATTTTTGTTTGCTCAAATTATGAATGTGTTAAAAAATAAACCCTCAGCCTTTTCAGCAGGTCTCGGGCAATAATAAAAAATACTTTCACTTTTTAGTCCTGTTAAAAAATGTAGTGGAGTAGAAAGTACAGACACCTGCTCTCAAATGTAGTGAAGTAAAGTAAAAGTTTAAAATGTTCTTGTGTAGAATTTTTAGAATTTTAAGTACAGTACTTCTACTTTTACTTCGTTACGTTCCACCACTGTTTCTAGGCAAAGCAATAACACATCCAGGGAGACGAGCGTCATTAAAGTTACGACGTACACACCCAGGTACTTGCCAAACATTGACCCTGCTGTCAATATCACAGTGTTTTTGGTCATGGTCAGACCAGCACTTTCTTAAAAAAACGGCGTTTCTTTACTTAGACTTACGACCTCTGAAATGTTCCTTTTAGCCGTTAGTTTTTATCATAAACGTGTGCCCTGTTCTACCACACAATCAGAGGAAGCCCAGCCCACGTTTGGTACCATTGATAGCTCATGATCAGTTGTTATTTTTGGAGGAGCCTGTGTATAATTATTGCTGAGGAAGGCAGTGAGTTATACTTCTGCCGTGTGATTAAAAACAACATGCGCCTCTGTTACAACTTCATTTATTCTTTATTCTCGCTGCAATTGGCAAATACGAGACCTCGATACAGTTTTCTTACATGGCACCGTAGACTGTATAAAGTGTGTGTGACGTCACTCGTAGCGTCCGGCCCCAGTCGAATGAAGCTCATCGAGGCTGGAGCAGTTATAGGGAGGAATTTGGAGTATCATAGCAACCAAAGAGCCAATCTGGAGCGAAGCTGTCGAAGGTAACGCCCCCTTCCCGATCTCCCGGCTGGTTTGGCAGGGGGCGGGCACTTAACAACGCTGTCAATCAAACCTCAGGCGACCTCAGGGGAAAGAAGGCAGCTGATTTGTCTCTTATTAATGTATATTGAGTTACGGACGCAATAACGAAATAAAAATACCAGAAATATGTAGAGCGGGTTAATACGAACATTTTAAGACCAAAGTGACGAGCCTGACTGAGTATTTACGGAGAGAGGGGCGACAGTTTTCTAATGTAAAGTGAATTGGAGCTAAACTCGATGAAAATGGAAGCGCGCCCATGATCACTTTCTATTTGGAACGCGGCGGCGAGCAGGTTAGCCGTGTCCATTCATATATAGTCTACGCATGGCACATTTTTAGATACAAAAGGGCATATTCTTTGCAATTATCCAGGATAGGAATAGAGAAGAACATGGATGAATTTGACTTAAATGCAAGATGGTGTTTGTTTCTTCTTCCACCATTAGTTGTATTGGATCAAGTTTAAAGCAACATTCACCCACTTCATTTTAAAAGCAACCTTTCTTTCTTTTTTTCTGTACTAGATTATGGAGGTATAATATACTTGCAGACTTCAGACTCTACTTTGAAACCTTTAGATCCACTCTTTCACTCAGACCTTCGTTTCATAACAGGTGATCAACTTAAAACCTAACACTCTATGAAAAAGCAGTTTGGCCATCGCCATCTGTCAGAAGACACTGTATAAAATGTATTTATAAGGGACTACGTCATAGACTGCCTCAATATCTCACTTGTTTGTTGACCTTTTGATACAGGAACTTTTAATGCAAGATCTCGTGATTGTCTTAAAACAGTCTTAAAAACAGAAGTCTTAAAAAACTGGTCACACTAGAAATGAAACTGCTTCCCAAAATGGAATATATTTCAAGGACATGTAAAACTGGATACTTGACTGAAGCAAGGCCGCCTATCTGCGCCGTTTTGGTAACACTTTATTGTAACTACACTTTAACACGTTTAACACACAAACCCTGCCTGAGTTCTTCTCTCAAACAGAACACGTCACCTTGTGATGCTATGTAGTAACACAGGACACAAGGTGGAACAGAGCATTTTGAGCTTCGGAGATGTGGACAGACTAATAATAAAGTAATAAAGTAAATGAATAATAAAACAAAACACAGCTCCAGGTATGTTTTTGAGGAGGTAACAACATTATAACACGGCTTAAAGCTCACAAGAGTCAATTTTGTGTAATATAGGACCTTTAATAATGCTTAAACAAAGGCTTAATTCATTTCCATTAATTGATTCAGGCTTAGTTACTTTAGATTGACAGTAGTTACTATTAGATCATCATGAATTACCCATTTGTCCGTGCTTTTTCTAAGGCTAGTTAAGAGTTACTTACTATAAAGTGTTGCATACAGTTCAAAAACATCAACAGTGTCAAGTGGCCTTTTGGCTTAATTTTGCATTTCTTTCTCTTCGGACACAATCACATTATACTTGATAAATCCGCAAGATATACGTTTGAGAACTGGACGTTGCTAAGCGAGTGCAGAAACCCATCTCCTCTTTATCTGGACCATTACATCCTCCAACAAATGTCTTCCATTTCTGTGCTCATGTTTCTCTGTAAGTCTGAGCAGTCCTCTTATTGGTTAAACCCATTGTCCTAAATAATACAGAGAATAACATTGTTTAAAGGGACAGTAATCAGGAACTTTTACAGTTGACCATTTAAGTACTTTTCCGCTGCATCTTGTGGAAAGACTCAAGTTATGACACACTTTTTCTGTCCTATTTGCAAACTTCCCATTTTGTTGTAAACTCGCGAATCTGTTATTAGGACACGTATGAATTACAGATTTAGCTTGCGTGACCAATTGTTCTTGGAGAGACTTGAGCAATCTTTAATCGCATATTTTAAAGATGCCATATTGCCAATGAATCCCTGTTTACTTGTTTCACTCTTCAATTTTATTTTCTTAATCGGTGATACGCGTAGGATTCGTCAGCTTTGCGTAGTCATTTTGGTACAATTGAAGAAAAAAATCCGCTACTCGTGTGGTCTGCAGCTGTCCATAGGAGGGGCCCAAGTTAGCAGACTTGCTTCTTTTATTAAGTCGTTTTAGATGAATATTGCGATTTAAAATGTGCAAATTATAACATAATGATCCACAGGTGTCATAGACTATAGCTATAGAACAGACACAAGCCCATTATGTCGTCTTCAACCTCCTCGGACCTGGCGTTCACATATGTGGACAACACATTTTGGGTTGTCTAGGCCACAATACAGTTTTTTTTTTCTCTACAAGGTCCTGGTGTCACATATGAGGTCATTAAACTGCCACTTAGTGATGACAGAAGAGTTTAACACATTATTGTTTAGATTCAAGATGGACTTTGTTAAAGGCTCATGTCTTCACCTGTTAGAAGAACTTCAAGTGAGACTCATTGTTCCAAGAGGCACAATTGTTGTTTCTCATTGTGTTTTTACTCAGGAACAATGTTGCTGTGATCAGGCACTTAACAAATCATCTTTGAAATGTGACTTTATTGTTTCTATCAAAATGATTAAAACGTACAACGAATGTCCTCATACGTGGACATCATTTTTCTCATAACGTAAAAAGATAATTCTTTGTTTTTACACTCATCAGCTCCCAGTCAGACCAAAGAACAAAGAGAAAAAAATAATAAAGCAGCCATGAAGAGTTCAGGTCTCAGGAGGATAAATGCTTGATGGACTGTTTTATACAGACATTGCAAAGTGTCTATACTTGTGCTTGGTTAAACCGTGATTAAACAATTATAAACTGCATCAAAGTAAACTAGGTCTTAACCAGTTCAGTGGATTAAACCAGCCCCAACCAGATTTAAACCCAGTTCAGTTTTGCATTATATACCAGTCCATCTAATCTATTAACCAAACTGAGTATCTGACTTTTACTGTCTTTAAAAATGTGAAAAACGGAACTAGTTCATTTTAAGCAGTTTGCTGTCTAAAGTGATTCCTTACTTTACTGACACATTCCTAGCGTCCACATTATTCACGGTGATGAGTTTATAAGCATCAACGTTGTTTAAGAGGCCAGAGCGGAGTTTTGCGCTGCTACTAACAGCAACTAGCATGCTAACAGTCCTACTTTCTAGGTCATGGGCAATAAAAAAAACATATTCACAGCAGTCTCATTTTGGCCCGAAGAGCTGCTTTTACGGTCTGTCTTCGAGCCATCCCAGCTCCCGCAGATGAATGCTGTCATTGTGTCCTTCGGCAAGACACTTAATCCACCTTGCTCACCGTGTCTGAGTGCACTGGCGTACGAATGTGTGTGTGTGAATGGGTGAGCGCCGTGGAAAAGCGCCATATAAAAATGCGACTATTTATATCTGCGCTGTGGCAAGACTAATTGCAGTTTATTACGTGGAAAAAAAACAAAAAATCTGTTACGGCCCTTTTTAATATAATGCAAAAAGTGTTGATTTGCAAAGATCCTCGGGCCCTGATTCTAGTTGTTCATTGTTTCCTCCGTCATAGTTTCCAAGGCAGTCTCTCCTTTCTGTCCTTTTTTGAAGAAGTCGTCGTGTCCAGTGGAACAAAGGCCAAATCTTATGTCACTGTAAACGAACAGCTGCCTGGATCAAGCCCAAGTCAAAACAGGAAGAAACTACAGTTGGTGTGAACACGGTCGGACACACACAATTATATACAGTATGTAGTAATGCGCCAGACATAGTATAGACAATAGAGAAAGGGCTATTGCTACACAGGTTTTCGTAACTCAAAGCAGGTATTGTACATTTCTCTACAAGGCAGAGATGTTAAAGGAGCACTGTGTAACTTTTTTAGTGCAGAGTACACCACCTGCCTCCATGACGATGTTGCTTCGCTTAGAACGTCCCACCTCGAACATTCATTTTTATTGTTTAAAAAGTACCTTGAAAAAACGACCAGAACGACAGATCCTTTTCTGTGGCAACGCCCGGACTATGGAACAGCGCCCTCCGCCTGTCAGATCCTCTCAGTCTTTAAAACCCACCTCTTCTCCCTGGCATTTAACACTAGCTAGACAGGATATCTTGGCGTTTTATTGTTCTTTTCCTATGGATCGTGTTATATTTGATTTGTTTCGTTGTCGTTTTTTACGTTCATGTGAAGCACGTTGATCAGCTGAAGTTATTTTAGATGCGCTGTATAAATAAACTTGAATAGAATTGAATTTAATGCCATACTGTGGAGCATTCAAGGCAAAACGATAACATCTACATGGAGACAAGGTCAGTTTATCCTCATGTGTGATGCGTTAGAATCAGGAAATTGTTTGGTTATGGCTAATGAACTGGGTCAGAGCTGCTAGCGCCACGTCTGCAGTGTTATGTACCATCTATAATCATGGTACTTTATTTTGACTGTATGAAGTTTGTCCTCTGCATCTGACCCACCCTTAATTTCTAAAACAGGGCTGAACGATTTGGGTAAACTATCGAAATGTGATTTTTTTTTTTTTTTTCTGTCAAGCTTTGCGATTACGATCAGATTCAGAATTGCGCGTTTTCATAATGGGACACTGTTCAGAGTTTTTAAATGCATCCAGAAGTCTGAAATACGAACCGGCAAACCTCAGTTCCACTTTGTGACGTCATCAAGCGGTAGTTTTTAACAGCTACCGTTTACGTTTTTGCTCTGTGGAGATCGGCAACCCCGGGGCTGAAATCTTAAAAACACGGTGGAGCACTTCCTGTATTACCACATGACATTGCGTTGACATTTGCGTAAAAAACTCGAGCTAAATTCGCATGATTCGTGTGTGATTTGTGAATGAAACGAAACACAACTGTTTTTTTTTTTTTTCTTTGATGAAGAAACAACATTATAACAGATCAGAAAATAGCGACAATTTGTTACTTGTATTTGATAATTAACTTTTTACGCTACACTGTTATTGATGCGTATCCTAGTAACAGGGTTGTCTTACTAGAGCACATATTTGTCGTGCTTTCGGACCGAACTAGTATCACACTATCTCTGCAGATATAATGTGTTTTGGATAAGCTTTCTGTGTATTTAGTTTCTTAATTTCCTGTTTCACCGGACGACACAGAGTTTGCACGCGTTCCTCAAAGGCTGCATTATACCTCGGCTCCGCGCATTTGCTTACGTAACGGCTAACATTCAAAACTGAGCTCTCGCTAACGCCGGAGTTTGCATAGCGCCTTTCGAGTGCATCATTTATATATAGTCCTCCATATGCTGTTCATCAGAGTGTTTTCAGAGTGTTGCTGTTGACCCCATGACTGCGTGTGGGAGGGTGCGGGCTACTGTGAGTAAGCTGCAGTTATAGATTTGAATCACAGGAGTATTTTTCTCAACATAGTGTGACCTCCACGCTCTGCAGACCGAAGATGTAAGAAAAAAAAAAGACGTAAACGCGCTCGTCGTGGGTTGCCTCGTAAGTTTAAGGCGTTTCAAACATTTTTGCTCTGGTGTTTTATATATAACATTCCGGTGTTGAAGAAATGGTAAAGGTGAAATAGGATTTCCCGAGTAAATGGTGAATGTTCTTGATTTTAAAGTGCACTTGGAGTTAGAACGTGTCTCCGTGGGGATGTTATTGCTTTGCTTAGAATGCGTCTATCTCTATGGGCTTACTGGGTTGATCTGTGGAGAGGTGACCCCACTAGCAGTAAGAACGCATACTCTGAGGAACGCTCCAGGGTAGTAACGCAAAAACAACTTGTTGGAGACAAACAGGCCCCTGCAGTAGAAGTGACATAGTGTAGGGCAGGGGTCACCAACACTGTGCCCGCGGGCGCCATGTCGCCCCCAAGGACTGCATGAGTCGCCCGCAGGCCGGTTCTAAAAATAGCGTAACTTACTTGTGAGCTGCATCTAAAATTTAATTTTATTCTGTTGCTATTTTTTTAATCACCCTTGCATTTATATAGATTTAAAAACGACAATATCTTAAAAATATATTGATTATGCATGAAATTTAGATCAGTTAAGGTGAACT
>KN470494.1:0-19729 GCA_000787095.1 Periophthalmodon schlosseri | reverse complement strand
AGAGTGCTTAATCTATTTAGATGATATACTAGTCTTTAGCCGTACTTTCAGTGACCACCTTAAGAGCCTAGGTGAAGTTTAAACTAAAAGCAAGGAAATGTCACTTGGCTCAGACAGAAGTGACGTTTCTGGGACATGTTGTCTCCAGCCGAGGACTGCAGCCAGACAAGAAAAACTTGGAAAAAGTACGCAAGTGGCCCTTGCTCAGGACGGCCACAGAAGTGAGAGCTTTTTTTGGACTATGCTCCTATTACTACAGGTTTATTAAGAACTTCTCTATCATTGCTGCCCCTCTGCATTCACTAACTCACAAAGGTGCTATTTTTAGATGGACAGTTGAGTGTGAGGATGCATTTCAGTCACTTAAGCATGCTCTTACTAACTCGCCGGTTGTGGCACACCCTGTCTTTTCTGCTATACACAGATGCATCACTAGAGGGCATTGAGTCAGTGTTAGCCCAGAGACAGGACAATAAAGAACATGTTATTGCCTATGCAAGCCACACTTTACCTCCCTCAGAAAGGAAATGGTCCACTTTTGATCGTGAACTGTTTGCAGTTGTTTGGTCTGTGAGACATTTAAAAACTTTCCTTTCAGGCAGCTCCTTTGTTGTGATCACAGACCATAAGACACTGCTGAGCCTAAAGAAAAGTGCAGTTGACAATGATCCTACTGGCCGACGCAGCAGATGGATCTTTGAGCTGGACGTCTATGACTATTCTATTATGCACCGGGAAGGTAAACGGCACGCCAATGTGGATGCCTTGTTCAGGTGCCCCAGCACTGAAAGACTTGACCATGTAGTGCAGTTGGTTACTGTAGATGTCAATGACACAAATGCTACTGTGGACACAGACACTAGTGACAATCATAATCTGGACTTTGGCAACACCCTGTCTATTGACTCAGAACAGTTGAAACAGCAGCAACAGAATGATGAATGTCTTAGTACAGTCATTTCATGGGTGAAAGACAGTGCATGCAGGCCCCCTATTGGTAAACTGAGGTACTCCTTCCCCTCATTGAGGAAACAGTGGCATGAGTTTCCCAACCTTACGATTAGACGAGGGATTCTCTGTAGAAAGACAAAACCAAATTCTCACTCACCTGTAAACTTCCAAGTAGTTTTACCAAACACACTTCTTCCTACAGCCTTAGCTGCTTTACATGGTAATCCGTTAAGTTGACATTTGAATGCAGAATGCACACTTCAAAGAGCTAGACGTATCTGCTATTGGCCTTACATGACTCATGATGTGCCTCCCTTGTCAGAAACGAGGTTCTGTACCACATGAGCGCACCCCACTTTAGTGTATTGAAGTTAACAGACCTTGTCAAGATCCCAGTCTGCCTTGTATTTTGTGCTGTTTTTCCCCCTCCCTTCTGTGTCATAGCCTGGAGCTGGGCAGAGAGTTGGGCTCCTCCCATGCACACCTGCAACTAATTACCAATCAAGCTGCACCTGGGGGAGGACAAAGGGAGCCAGGACCTGACACTCAGCGCCAGATCGTCCGCGTATCCACAGTGGTACAGCTCTGCTTGGCTCAGTCTCATGTTTTTGCAATTGGTACTCTTTTCTAAGTTGGATGTTTTTGCTCCTCATCAGATGCTGCTTCCTGGACCCGCCCAGCTCCTCTGTCTCCGACCCTACTCTCCATGACCAGTATGGCTTACCTCGTCTCTGACCCCGCTGCTCACGATCTACCCCAGGACTACTACTCTCAACTATCTGATCAGTCTACCTTCGTTTGCGCGTTTAAAGCTGTAAATAAACATTGTTCAACTGTTCCCCAGGTTCTGTCTCTTTGGTCCCCCTGTCAGTCGTTACGACAGAACGATCTGGCCAACATGGACCAATCAGACTCTTGGCCGGACAAGACGCTACAGCGGGCGTTTTCGCACCACGGAATCATAATCAGGCAACATGAACAAACCATCCAGACCCTGCTCGAATGTAACCACACTCTGACCAGCAAGTTTAACCAGCTCTCCAACCAGGTCTCCGCTCTGCACTGGGGCCCCGCGCCCTCAGGAATCAAGAGGCATCCGGATCCATATTCAGGTCAGCCCAGCCTCTGTCGGGGCTTCCTTATTCAGTGCACCTCCAGCCTGTTTTACATCAGACGCTGCGAAAATACGGTACATGTGTGGATTATTGAGAAGGAGAGCACTCCAGTGTGCAGAGGCAAAAGTTTCGAACACTACGTTAGACCATGTGACTTTTGATGGGTTTGTAGAAGAATTTAAATTTGTCTTTGATCACCCACACTATCAAGATGACGCCTCAGTTCGTCTATTAAGTCTGGTTCAAGGTTCCAGGTCGGTGGCAGATTATACCATCGAGTTTTGGACACTGGCAGCGGAGGTGGATTGGATTGACAGCCGTTCTACCCTGCCGCCACCAGTCAACCTGCCCCCAGCGACACCCCCACCAGAGGAGCCAATGCAGCTGGGTCGTGTGCACCTGACTACAGAGGAGCACCTGTGACGCCGCCAGATGGGTGAGTGCCTATATTGCGGAAAACAGGGGCATTTCCTCGCAACCTGCCCAGTTTGGCCAAAAGGGGGCGCCCATAAGTAGGACTGGGAGTACTGATGGGTCAGCAACACATCCCAGAGAAGAAAAATAGTAGATTTCAGCTTGACGCTACCTTGTGCTTTCATACTGTTACCCTACCCGTCTTGGCTCTCATTGACTCTGGAGCGGAGGAGGACTTCCTTGACCAGGTGGCCGAGCAATCGAGGGTAGGGTTGGAGCCACTTAAGAAATCATTCACAGCCTTAGCTCTCAATGGGAGGCTGCTAGCCAGGGTAACACATATCACCGAGCCTGTCACCATAGTCTTGTCCAGTAATCACCATGAAACCAGGCAGTTCTACGTAACTGAGTGGCCTACGCCCAACAACAGAAAACAGCTACAAAGATTTATTGGGTTTGCTAACTTCTACAGACATTTCATCAGAGACTTCAGCCGTGTCGTTGCTCCCCTCACTAAACTCACCTCTCCCTCCAGACCGTTCTGCTGGACCCCGGAAGCCTAGTCTGCCTTTGAGAAACTTAAGGACTTATTCACCTCTGTCCCAATCTTACGCCAGCCTGATCCCTCCCGCCAGTTCATTATGGAGGTGGATGCCTCAGACACAGGTGTTTGAACCACACAATAGTTTATGTCCCTGTGCCTTTTTCTTTCGTCGCCTTTCACCAGCTGAGAGCAACTATGATGTGGGGGATCGAGAACTATTGGCAGTCAAGCTTGCCCTGGAAGAGTGGCACCACTGGTTGGAAGGGGCAGGGCATCCGTTCCTGGTTTGGACAGATCACAAGAACCTAGCTTATATTCAGTCAGATAAACGTTTAAAGCCTCATCAAGCCCGCTGGTCACTGGTTTTCAGTAGATTCGATTTCACACTCGCGTATCGCCCAGGATCCCACAACATCAAGCCGGATGCACTCTCGGGCCAGTTCTCCCAGGAGGATGCTACCACCCCTCCGGAGCCCATCATATCCCCTACCTGCGTGGTCGCGGCTGTCCACTGGGAGATTGAGGACCTGGTCCGGGAGGCTCAACGCACTCCGCCTGATCCAGATAATGGCCCACCTGGTACTCTCTTTGTTCCAGATCCTGTTCGCTCCAAGTTCTTGAATGGGTCCACTGCCCTCGGTTCACCTGCCATCCAGGGGTCAATCGCACGCTCTCCCTTCTGAGACATCACTTCTGAAGGCCCACGGTCGACAAAGACACCAGGACCTATGTGTTGGCGTGCCAGGTGTGTGCCAGGGGCAAAGCCTCCCACTCGCCAGCTTCCGGTCTACTCCAACCGCTGCCAGTCCCGAAACGCCCTTGGTCTCACGTGGCAGTGGACTTCGTGACCGGCCGGTTCTCTAAGGCAGCCCATTTCGTCGCCCTACCGAAACTCCCGACCGCTAAGGAGAACCATGTGTTCCAACTCCATGGAATCCCGGCGGATATTGTGTCGGACTGAGGGATAGAATTTATGGCCCAAGTTTGGCATTCCTTTTGTGAGGGCTTGGGCGCATCGGTGAGCCTTACCTCTGTCTTCCACCCCCAGACCAATGGACAAACTGAGCGGGCTAACCAAGATCTAGAGACTGTGTTACACTGTGCCGTCTCCAATCCCTCTACCTGGAGCACATTCTTGCCTTGGATTGAATACTCCCACAACTCTTTGGTGAGTTCTGCTACCGGTCTTTCCCCCTTCAAAGCATCTCTAGGCTACCAGCCTCCACTCTTCCCATCTAAGGAGAAGGACCTGGCAGTGCCATCTGTCCAACATCACCTCCAACGTTGCCGCAGGGTCTGAACCAGAGAAGAACCAGAGCGGCCCTTCTCCAATCTGGGGCCAGAATGAGGGCAGCCGCAGACAAGCATCGTACTCCCGCTTCTCAATATCAGCCAGGTCAGTCAGTTTGGCTCTCTTCAAAAAATATTCCTCTAAAAACAGATTCTCGGAAACTCTCTCCTTGCTTCCTGGGGCCCTTCAAGACAGCCAAAATCATCAGCCCGTCGGCAGTACGCCTCCAACTCCCTCCTTCTCTCCGCATCCACCCTACATTCCATGTGTCCCAGCTTAAACCCATTTGGTCCAGCGACCTGGAGCTGGGCGGAGAGTTGGGCTCCTCCCATGCACACCTGCAACTAATTACCAATCAAGCTGCACCTGGGGGAGGACAAAGGACCTGACACTCAGCGCCAGATCGTCCGCGTATCCACAGTGGTATAGCTCTGCTTGGCTCAGTCTCATGTTTTTGCAATTGGTACTCTTTTCTAAGTTGGATGTTTTTGCTCCTCGTCAGATGCTGCTTCCTGGACCCGCCCAGCTCCTCTGTCTCTGACCCTGCTCTCCATGACCGGTACGGCTTACCTTGTCTCTGACCCCGCTGCCCACGATCGACCCCAGGACTACTGCAAACAACCCCTCTCAAGGCAATAGGTATGCATTGGTTATTACTGACTATTTCACACGGTATGCCAATCTGTTTCCACTGAAAGACCAACGTGCTATTACAGTTGAAAAATGTATTTTTGAGGACTATGCTAGACAACATGGGTTGCCCGTGTCCATTCATACAGACCAGGGTAGACAATTTGAATCGGACCTTGGGAAACACTTGTGCCGGTTACTGGGGATAACTAAAGCACGCACTACCCCATACCATGCACAGTCAGACGGTATAGTAGAAAGACTGAACAGAACTCTGAAAGACCAACTGGCCAAGTATATAGTGCAAACTGGTGGTGAATGGGATCAGTTTCTTCCACAAGTGGAACTTGCTTACAACTCCAGTGTACATTCTAGCACAGGGTTTTCCCCATTCTTCCTTGTGCATGGCAGGGAACCAAACTTGCCACTGGATGTTATATTGAACTGTAGTCCCACTGTGACCTCACCTACACCAGGTACACCTGCAGCTTATGCTTTTTACCTGTCCTCACGCTTGACACATGCATTTGCTGATGCAGCTCACAACTCCACACTTAGTAAGTTGCGTCAGAAGTCTCATTATGACAAGAAAGTTGTGTTTCACCCACACGAGCCAGGGGATCTTGTGCTCCTTGATGACCCCACTAACAAAATGAATAAACTGGCTCCCAGATGGAAAGGGCCATTTGTCATTGTGAAGCATGTGACAAAAGATGGACATCCAGGTGTGACCTATGAGATTACAGATCCTAGGAAAGCCCACTCGTGGACATGGGTTGTACACCACAATAGACTCAAAGCTTTCAAAGGAGCTTTGCAGGATATTGGGAATATGGAAAAGACATTTTCACCTGGACATGACAATGCACCTTCATTGGCACCTCCCCTTACTGCTTTGTCAGGGGCTCTGCCTTTTCGTCCTCCTACTCCACCATATGTGCCGAGACGGAGTAGGCAGCCTGAAACTGCACCTGCAGTAGAGACTACTCCTCAGAGTGCTCTGCCTTCATCCCAGGCTTCTGTTCCCTCTGTTTCCCCTCCTTCCTCCCCGTTCCCCAGCCCTCTATATCCCCTCCAGCGGTGCACTGTCCTGCCGTGTTGGTATATTTTTAGCAAGGGAAACAGCAAGAAAATACATCGTATTAAATTCTAACTGTAACCCGCCATGCCCACAGTTTCCAGAGACTGGTGAAAACAATATATTAGGGTTACACGTGCTTGTTGTGCACTCCCCTGCATGACCTCTTAACTCATGTTTTATGTCACTTTTAAAGATAACAGATTTGCTCCTTTGCAGAAATCACGTAAGAAACTCGCTGCGAGTGTCTGCGGTCGCGCATGAAAATTGATTGCGCCGCATGAAAATTAGCGTCTTATTTTCAGTGAAAATAAACCAGAACAACGCGATGTAAAACAAAGAAAAAAGAAACAAAACTGTTGTTTAGATTGAAGAGTGTAGAATGCCTTTGTTCACAAAATGTCTTGATTTCAGCATGATTTCAATGAACAAGCTCACTATCTGCAGTAGCTCTGAGCACGATGTCGCTAGGGACAGGGGCAGGCGTTCCCTCATCAGCCTCGCTTTGGGCCATCCCAGGTAATAAAGGACTGGGCCAGGACCACATCTGCGTGGGGGCACATGCGCGTGAGGCCGCGGTGAACTCATGGTAGAGCGTATACAGACAGGGAAAGCTGAAGTTGCCCGAGGCTGGTTGCCTCGGGCAACCGAGAAAGCTTCCGGTGCTCTGGATGGCCAGCCCAGCCCAGCCCTGGGTGACGCCACCAAACGAAGTCCGATATGTGGAGATTCTGACTCGGCCCTCACTTACTGTAAGAATGTATGTTTTCCCAGGTACTGTTCAGCAAAAAAAACAACATGGAACATTCCAAGCAATAACATCTACACGGAGACAAGCAGATAGTGGACTAGTAAAGTTACACAGTTCACCTTTAAATTGCATGCTTACCGTATTTGCGAGTTTGCTGAAGTTTTGTTTTGCGTACTGAAGCACGTCTCCAACTCGAAAAATGGGGCAGTACGTGTTGTTCACCATGTCGTACTTACAATTTCGGATGTATTGTTCTGTTATATTCGGAAGGAAGTTGCCTCTGTAAAATGATTGAGACATAATTTAGTTTTATATTTTGATTATTGTTTATATGAAATTATATAATAATAATAATAGCAATAATAATAATAAAATACAAACTTTGTGTATTTGAATGTTGGGAAGCGAATGCTGTTCTTGATAAAAATGGTGAAGTTTTCCACCTCTGGCATTGGTGTGCTACGAATGAAAGAAATACAAAACATTTATGCATATTTTAACATTGTGAAAAAAATATTTAGAAACATAATTTAAAAAAAAAAAAAGAAAACTGTTAAAACAAAATTATAATTTAATTTTAAAGTGTACTGAGAAGAAGTACAAATTATACTTTTTAATGGTTAATTCGCCCAGACCCTAGACCCCATTAAACTGTAAATAAACTATCCCTGGAGTCAGCTGCGTGGTGACGGACATGCACGCACAGGAGGGAGCGAGCGCTCGTGTCAGTGAGGCCGAACGTCTTCACACGGGAGGAACTGTATATCTCTTTGTAATGTGTAATATTGCAGAAACAATCTTAACTTTAAAAACCAACATTTGGTATTTTAGGGTAATTAATTAGATAAATAATTGTATGGCAATAGGCTATAGCCCATTCAATTAATTCAACTATAATAGGTAGACCTACCTAGCCTAGTGTGAGAAATGTTACCGTTGGACTAGATTCAAACCCAGGCGGCTGAACCACGGAGGAGCAGCTCTGGTTAAGGCCTGGCTCAGAGTAGTTGGTACGGGGAGTGGTTTTAGGTGCATTGGTCTGAGAAGCGCTTTGTCCCGCGAAGAATCAAGTCCGCGGAGGACGGGCCGCTCATCGGACCGGGCTTCTGCTGCTGCTTCTACCCGAACTCTTGTGGTTCAGTGGATCATTACAATACGTTAGTAATTAAGAGTTTAGGTTTATTTTTTCTTGCTATATAGGGCTGCATGATAAATCGCAACATAATACGCCTAGAAATCTCAATTTCAATGGACACAAAAAGCGCAAAAAGTGCTATTTTTGAAGTTGGCCTACCACCATTTCTTCCACAAACAACAAGATATTTTCTTATTCTGGATAAAAACGGTTAACTCAATTTTGATCTGTGCAAACATGTTCTGAATCTGAAATGTGATTCTATTGTCAGTTCATTCCGTCTATGTCAATTCTTCTGGATGCATTTAAATGTGAACTTTGAACAGAATCCTATTATTAAACAAAAATCACAAATCTAATTGGAATCACAATGCTTGTTTAAAAATCACAGATAGATATTTTTCCCAAATTGCTTGCGCTAGTTGCATGGGAAAGAACAAAAATACATAGGTAAGAATGGCCAGTAGAGGGGAGTGGAGTGCAATAAGAGCAAGCTGGCTTCCTAATAGGTCAGTACAGGGATAGGGAAAGTGCATATTGTTGTCATTGAGCAAGTCACTTCATCCACACTGCCAGCTACACTGTCTTGTCTAATTAAGCCTACAGGACAAAAAAAGGGAAAACCCTGGTTCAGTCCATCCCTAATGGGCTCTGTGCACAAGGGCAACTGTCTACTTCCGGTCATAGTGCAGCCATTTCTAATGTAATCCTTTGAGTTTTTTGCCGAGTCGTGCTACGTAGTGGACAGGGAGCTAGACAGGGAGTTAAACACTTTACAAATGAGGAGAATAATTAACCGGAGAACATTTCTGTTTTTAGAAGGATACCTCTTTGTGTGTCGTCTTGGCAAAAAAAAACAAAACACCTTGCTATCCACTGCCTATTTCCATATTATGGCATAAAATGTATATATCAATAGAGAATGTTCCAAAGTGTGGTTTTAACTTCCTGTTTACATACATCCAGAATCCAGAAAGTTACTACTATCACTTTAAATGCCCCCCATAAAGATATAGTAAAAATGTTACATGTTGATGGTATCAACTTCGGCTGGACACCAGCCCTGGATCTCACACGTTTTATTGACACTGTTCAACCGGACACATTTTCCAGTCTGGATTCCTATCAAGAAAAATATTATTTTTTATCAAATATCATCACATTTTCAACACAGACATTTTGAATTCTCACCATTGCTCCCAGGCTTCCCAGCTTTGCAGTCACTCTCTGTTTCACACTTTTTTCTGAGTTCACTCTACAAGAAATGCATTCAATAGATTAGGCATCGTGTCAGATTTTTGGGAAATACATTTCAGTGAATCGTTGATGAATGATCTGATAATGAGTTTTACTTCTGTATTTATTTTATTTTCTGAAACATACATTGAAAAACACTGAGTGGAGTTGTCTCTCCACATATCTGACTTGTAACTTGGTGCCACTTGCTTAATTGTTTTTATGGAGATAGATAAGTTTAATGCCATATTGCAGAATATTTCAGGCCAAGCAACAACATATCCATGGATAAAAGTAAATGGTGTACCCTTCACCAAAAAGTTACATAGTGCGCCTTTATGTTCAACTGTATGGCATTAACTGTATCTGTCTCCACAAGCAATAACATTTCCATGAAGACCAGCAGGTGGTGGACACTCCACCCAAAAATTTACATAGTGCACATTTAAGTATATTGTCTGTCAAAAATCACATGTTAGTAATATTTTTTTTCTAACCTCTGGGCAAAATCCTTGGAATTGGTTTTCTGTGGTAATCATTTTGGTGATGATGCAGAAGACCGAAGCTCCCTGTAAAAATTATAGTTTTTATATACTTTTTCACACTTTTCACAAATAAAAAAGACAAACAAATAGATGAAAAACAGTTATAAACAGCCAGACATCTTATCTCAGTTACGGCGCAGCTAATATTTCATGCATATTCAATATAATGTGTTCTATGGAGGTTCCCAAACTTTCCAACTGGGCCCCCACAGTTGAAGGAAAATTGACATCTATATTTCTGTCTGCAGAACATTCAAACAAATAACTATTGTTTGAATGCTCTTTAGAGTAATAAAAATAGATGTTTATTTTGATAAATGAAGGCTTAAACTGACAGAAAAATATGTTGCACATGAATTATTGCTGCATTTTGGAAGGAGTTTTTGGTGTTGATGACATAGGTGGAGGTAGGCCTATCTGTTTTAAAACTCAATGCTGCTTCTGTATATTTTCCACTTCATGTAAAACTATGATGTTTTCTACAGAAACCACTCATATGCACTTTCAGTCAGATTTATTTGAGTAATTTATTGTGTTTTGTTTTTTTTGTTTTTGTTTTTTTTACCTAATTTCCATCAGATATGCTGCCATCAATTAAAAATGAATAAATGCAATGTACTAATTTTAAAACTGATCATCTTAGTTATCTTGCACCCCTAGCTCAGAGCTTGGTGACCTCCCCTTTGGCCTCCTGTTCTGGGGTGTAACAGTACCTGTCTGGGCCCCTGGGGTGTAGCAATACCTGCGTGGGGGTGACGTAGTCAGCTACATCCATCACTCGGTCGTTGTAGATCCCGAAGCCTTTGACCTTTGTCATGACTGAGGACTCGATCGCTGTGTCTCTGGACTGATAGGCCTTTTCATGAAGGAACACCCACCTGCAGATAGATACAGATACAGATATAGACATAGAGTGATAAGTTTCAGTCCCCCCAGAGCACTATCACATTACAATTGGCATGCTTTTCGCTAATAAAACTACTGCACATCACATCAAGTTTGTGAAGGTGTAGTGCATTATTTTGTATCCTGCTTTTGTGTATTCATGGAAAATTGCCGTGCGGGAGCATGGGTGACGTAGGCTTGTGGGCTGAGCTTTGGATAGGAATGCACTGCTATTTAATACAATTATTAAACTATTAATTATTGTAACATGCATGTATGTATGTAAAACCTCTTCAGGCATGTTTTTGATATTATGTGATAGAGAGCTCCAAAAAGTTGATTTTGCATAATACCAACAACCTGAACAATAAATAATAGTGCGTCTTTGGCACTGTCAAGACAGATTGAAAACCGTGATTGGTCCTGGTGCCACAAGTGCCCCAGCATTATATAAAGAGATTACTTTATGTAGCATGTCACCTGCATGATTCCATGGAAATAGAAAGCTAAAACCATACTTTGGAACATTCTCCATGGCGTCCGCGTTTCCCTCATTCAGAAATCCAAATAAGAGTCAGGTTTGTGGAGATGCAAGCCTGCTCGCAGTAAGGATGCATGATTTTCAAGGTTTTTTAGTGTAATAAAAAATTGATAATAAAAAAACCCAAAACAAAACAACATGCCTTTATTTTAAACAAAACAGTAAAACAAAAAGTGGTCCTGGTACAGACCTAATATTTGAGCATCTGTATGTTGTATGTTATATGTAACATACATGTGTAGAAAACAATTTTTTTTGTTTGTTTGTTTGTTTTTTTTATTCAAAACATTGGTTTAGGGCAGGGGTCACCAACACAGTGCCCGCGGGCGCCAGGTCGCCCCCAAGGACTGCATGATTCGCCCGCAGGTCGGTTCTAAAAATAGCACAACTCAATAGTGAGCTACATCTAAAATTTAATTTTATTCTGTTGCTATTTTTTTAATCACCCTTGCATTTACATAGATTTAAAAATGACAATAAAATAAAAATATGTTCATTATACATGAAATTTAGATAAGTTAAGGTGAACTCTGACCTACTCTAGTTCAAAGGTTAGCATTGTGCGCGTGACAAAACTAGTGCTCGTGGATAGTGAGCACGCGGGCGCTGCGAAGATGCGCGCTGAATGCAAAAACATGACAGAAAAAAGAAAGAAAATGTATCATTATCACAACGAATGGGAAAAAGAGTTCTTTTTTACGACTGTAAAAGAAACCTGCGTGTCTTATTTTCGAGGCGACTGTGGCGACGGCAAAGTGGCTTCACTACGTGTCACAAAAGCTACCATGCTAATACCATGCTAATACAATGCTAATACCATTCTGACTACCCACCGGTAAGCGCACTACAGGCAAAAAAAGCAGCTTTGGGTAAGCAACAGTCTTTTTTCATGAGACCAGCAAAAAAGTCACAAAAAGCAACCGAGATTTATTTAAAAATATGTAAGTTGATTTTTCCTTAACATTACATAATTGATAACTTTTTGAAACATTGTGCAACATAGTTCATGTTTTGTTAAAATGGTTTGTCAGTGGCTAGTGAAAATGGGACATTTTTCCTACGAGATGTAGTGATGTTAGTGATCATCTGAAAATTTAAATTCAATTACTGAGATTAATACAGTTAAAGTGCTGAATATTGATATCTGTTTCCCACCCTGCTGTTATTGTTGATAATTATTGTAAGAAATCATTAACCTGATCAGTGTCTTCACATAGATGATTATCATTAATCATTATTAATAATGTATAACTAAAGGCAAACTGAGCAAATTTGTTATTTCAGAAGAGCGTATCAAACTAGTAGCTCTTCGTATGACTCAGTACCCATAAAGTAGCTCTCAGTTTCAAAAAGGTTGGTGACCCCTGGTTTAGGGTAACCAGACTCACACCAGATGATGTGTGTCACTCTAAATTGAGTTCCACACATTATCAATTTGGGTTGGCTCTCACTGAAAGTGACTAAAAAATGCGGAACGTCATGACAGTTATATGAATCTGATTTGTTGAAGCATCACAACAGAACACGAACGATAGAAGCACAGACATCTTCCCTGTCCACAAATGCACAAAGTGCTTACCTTCTGCTCATTTTCACAAACAAAATAGTCTGTGATGGCGCTAAAATAGGCTGAAGCTGCCATGTTTGTTTTGGTTCGCGTGGGCACTTCACCTTTGGCTTCCACACCAACCTCAATGCTGCCTTGCGATTGGTCCACCCACCCAATTAACCTTACGGCGGGTGCATGCCAAAATGGATTCTCATAAGTTTGTGAACTCACACAAATCACACAGGGGGCACAACTTCTCCCATAAAGCATAAAGGATATTGTCAACCATCACATTAAGATGATTTTAAGTAAAAATAAAGCACATTTAGCTTGGCATAAAAACAAACAAACATACAGCACAGACAAGATGGAAAAAAAGATAATATGGAAATGATCTAATGTAACAGCTCATATTATAGTGCAGGTATATTATTTACGCACATGACAACGACCTTTGGAACCTACAGGAACTGTATGTAGCCTGAGCTCTTACCGTTTTGAAAAAAAGGTACTACAATCACAACTGAACATGGGTTGTGATTGTACCTGCACCTGCCAATTTTAGTTTAGTTCTAGAATGTGAGGACTAAACTAGTACTGAACCAGGATTAAACCCGAATTTGAGTTCACAGACCAGAAACATACCACTGGTTATAGTAATAAAATATTCAAAGAAATGCATTATAATCCAGTACTGTGTAAAAATCCATATACAAAAATCCTCAATGATAAAGAATTATAATGTTTTTTGGACGCACATATTTCTATAACCTTAATAACACATATTAAATTGAATGTAAAATGGGAGATTCACGTTGTGGCAAGCATCAAGCAAACTATATCAGATTTTCAAAATATCATAGATAAACATTTTTAAATAAAGACTTACCCAACAAAATAGGTGATAATTAGCAGTTGTACCACTCGGTTAATGATTCCGATGGTCCAGCTTTTAACCACCACAGATTTGGTGGTTTCATATGTGAAAAAGTTCGCAATACATGACCACATTGCAGCCAACATAAGGAAAATGTACGAAAAATATACTGAATTAATGAAATGTAATTATAATAATGTAAAATAAATGAAAAAAAAAAAAAAAAAAAAGTCAAATTGTTGGTTGTTGAAAAATGTTGATCCTTTGACAATTGTATCCGGTATTCAAACCAAATTGTGATCTTCGGCTACATGAAGCAATTAAAGTCAACAAGTCAACAGCATCCACCCAGTGTGTGCTCTCTCTCTCTCCCCTCTCACTCTACCCTTCTCTCTCCTTTTTCTCTCTCTCTCCCTTAAAGCATCCTCTCCTGTTTCTCTCTCACTTCTCCCATCTCTTTCCTTTCCTCCTCAACCCACTCTGTCTTTCTCTCGATATATCTCTCTTTTCTCTCTTTCTATATCATTTATTATCTTCTCTCTCTTCACCCCCTCTTCTGTTTCTCTCTCTTCCTACTTTGTCTCTCCTCTCTGTCTCCCTTTATCTTCCTGTGTTTCTTCAGTCTCACTCTCCCCCTTGTCTTTTCTTCTCTGCCCTTTCTTCCTTTCTATATTATCTCTCCTCTCTCCCCCTCTCTTTTTTATGTCTCCTCCTTTCTCTCTCCCTCTCTGCCCCCTTTCTCTCCTTCCTCCTTTGGTCTCCCCTCTTTCTCTCTCTCTTTCTCTCTATCATATCATATCACCTCTCCTACTCCTCTCTCGCTCTCTTTATCCCCCCTCTCTTTCTCTCTCTATCTCTCTTCTCTGGTCTTCCTGATAGTGTAGCTCTCCTTCTCCTCCCTCTTTCCTTTATAGCTTCACAGAAACTTGAGACGTGGTCTGTATTTCAGTCACAAACATTTGTAAGTGCTCAAGATCTGACTAAGTGTCTCTCTTCATAGTCGTAGATAGAGATTATTATTATAGTTTACACGCTAGAAATGTATCCTTAATATAATTACTTCTCTGCCTCTAAGATTTGTTGTAAACATTTAATCCAAAATGTTGCCTGGAATATCCTACCCTATATCAATAGACTTAGCCCTCTTGCATTTATTCAAATGCAGGTTCAAAATACCAAGGAGAACATTAATTCTTGTAGCCTGGTTAAGTCACTCCCTGGTTTATAGCAGTAGTGTAGAAAAGTAATTGTATGATCTGAGAAGCCAAATTGAGAAACTCATTGTGCTTTCGGATAATTGGCTGGATAATATGTGATGTAAACAATATTTACATAACGTACAATGCTTTGTAATTGTGGAGAAAAAAACATCACCACGATTTTCAGTGCACAATTTGATTATATATTTCATGTCTGGGGACAGATTTAGCAGGCATATTGTAATCATAAACCAGTTCTTCATTGTGTCTAAATATTTTCTGACATAAAGCCGTGCCGTTGTCTCCATGAAGACTTTGCCTGGAAGGTCCCAGAACTAATAAATAAACACACGATTGCCAAGTTGGTGACATTAAACTTATCTTTATGGTGAAAAGCAGGAAAAGTTACATAGTACACCTTACCTCTTATTACTTGTCTCCATGGAAATAGATATGTTTAATGTCATACTGTGGAACATTCCAGGCAAAGCAATAACATCTCCATAGAGACACACCGGAAAAGTCACGTAGTGCACCTTTAAGGACCATTTTAATTATGAAACATGTTAATTATTTATCCCGATGATGATGTATTGCTACATTATCCTTACTGTCTTATTGCTTGTCAGCTCAAGTCCTTAACACAGCTTAGTATATCCAGACCGCAGTTTAATATTTGATAGAGAGAGTGCATTATTTGAAAAAAAGGATGCTAGAGTTAGCCTCAGTATCTCAAAGCACCGCACCACAAAAACCATTGGCGGCGGATCACGTTTCAGGATAACGAGATCACAACTGCCTGTGCGTCTGAGTCAGGCTTCCATCAAACAGTCACTTATCACTATAATGTAATGGACTACAGCTATCACGAACAGGGATAGAAATATATATATATATATATAAAAAAAAAAAAGCAAAAATAAATAAATAAAATAAAACTACTAATAATAAATTATGTTGAAATAACAGTCACTTATCACCACAACATAATGAAATGTAGCTATCAAGTAAAGGCTGGAAATATATGAAGAAAATATTACAAAAATAAATACATTTAAATAATAATAAATTTAAATAACAGCAACGTATCAGTAAAACTATACCCTAACCCTAAGGGCTCTAATCAAAATATCAATACAGCAATATATTGTTGGACTCATCTCATACGCAATATGCGTATGAGATGCTGTATTGTGATACTTTTAAATAGTGGTATTTCATTATAATTGTCAAGTTACATTACTATCCTGCCTATACACCGCTTTAAGGCTGAATCTGCACAGCCAAAAAAGTGACTTATTCATATGTTTTGACATTAAAGGCATGTGAAAATGAAATTCCATGTATTTTATTATTCTACATTATAACAGTACAAATGCAGTGCAGTTTTAAGACCCTTTTTATGGATATTGTGGCAGAATATGTATCATGTCGCAGACCCTGTATTAGAATACGTATTGTATCATGAGGTACTTGGCTATACACAGCCCAAACACGTAACCCAATTATTTATTTATGTATTGAGTGATTTGAGTTCCATGGAGACTAGCTGAGAGGCTAGTACTCACACATCACAGCAAGTAACTTCCGGGTTTGACTCCAAAGCTTTTCTGTGCAGAGTTTGATAGTTCCCTTGTGAATGGCTGAGTTTCCTCTGAGCACTCGGGTTTCCCCCATCAACCCAAAACATGCACCATAGGTAAAATCCTTCAGCTAAGGTCATCCTGACCAAAACTAGCTGTGGAGATGGTTCCCCAGGCACTGGACCCATCTCTTGAGGAGATGCTCTAGTGCAGGGGTCACCAACACGGTGCCCGCGGGCACCAGGTCGCCCCCAAGGACTGTATGAGTCGCCCGCAATAGCACAACTTAATAGTGAGCTGCATCTAAAATTTCATTTTATTCTGTTGCTATTTTTTTAATCACCCTTGCATTTACATAGATTTAAAAATGACAGTATCTTAAAAATATGTTCATTATACATGAAGTTTAGATAAGTTAAGGTGAACTCTGACCTACTCTAGTTCAAAGGTTAGCATTGTGCGCGTGACAAAACTAGTGCTCGTGGATAGTGAGCACGTGGGCGCTGCGAAGATGCACTGTGGTGACGGCAAAGCGGCACAATGCGGAAAGACACTTCACTACGTGTCACAAAAGCTACCATGCTAATACCATGCTAATACCATGCTAATACCATGCTAATACCATGCTAATACCATGCTAATACCATGCTAATACCATGCTAATACCATGCTAATACCATGCTAATACCATGCTAATACCATGCTAATACCATGCTAATACCATGCTAATACCATGCTAATACCATGCTAATACCATGCTAATACCATGCTAACTACCCACCGGGAAGCGCACTACGGGCAAAAAAAGCCCATGAGCTAAAGGCAGCTTTGGGTAAGCAACAGTCTTTTTTCATGAGACCGGCGAAAAAGTCACAAAAAGCAATCGAGATTTATTTAAAAAGTGGCTAGTGAAAATGAAACATTTTTCCTGGTGATGTAAGTGATCATCTGAAAATTTAAATTCATTTACTGAGATTAATAAATTTAAAGTGCTGAATATTGATATCTGTTTCCCACCTTGCTGTTATTGTTGATAATTATTGTAAGAAATCATTAACCTGATCAGTGTCTTCACATAGATGATTATTTTGTATAACTAAAGGCAAACTGAGCAAATTTGTTATTTCAGAAGAGCGTATCAAAGTGGTAGCCCTTCGTATGACTCAGTACCCATGAAGTAGCTCTCAGTTTCAAAAAGGTTCGTGACCCCTGCTCTAGTGGCTTTGAAGGATGGGTCAAATGCAGAGGACAAATTTCCCTGCGGGTACAAGAATGTAAGATTTGTTAAAGCACTTACATTTAAATTAAAAAAAAATATCAGCAGAATGGATGAGTGCAGAAAGTCACAGAGTTAAAGGCACTTTAACAAATGTAGAAATGGGATCAGAGAACAGGAAGTCATTTGGATGTCTCCAGTCGGCCTAACGATGTCTGTTAAGAATACTTCAATATTAATGCCCCTGAACTCAGTCGCCGTACTTCATACATGTCTATGAGAAGCAGTACATTTTTTACTATGTGTGCGTGTGTGTGTGTGTGTGTGTGTGTGTGTGTATATATAACAAAAAAACAATGCAAATCTTTCCCACCTACATCTGAGATAAACAATGAGCTTGTGTTGTCATATGAAATGCAGCATTAGGCTACATGTTAGCCTACCTGTAAAGACCACTGTCCATCCAACCAGCTCCATAGCACCACTGGTCCATTGAGGATAACACACAAGTGCCTGTTTACAAATCTCATTATGATGAAAATGATCTCCGCTACAATTGATGGACAAAGCCACAGCTGAGACACGATTCAACACAATTTGTATTGATTTTAATATTTACTCCACCAGGAAGCTCATGAGAAGTACTGTCATTGCCTTTTCCTGTCACCAGTCTACATTTAGGTTAGCTCATTTTACCACAGAAGTACATTTGAACAACATTAGCATTAGCAAGTTGATTCAACATAGTTATTGTCCCCCAAATTTCTTGTAAGTGCCATATAACTTTATGGTTGAAGATATATATGACTATTCGTTTTACTAAAACTTAGTTAACATCATATTTAAGAACTCAGCACTACTTTTGTACATCTTTTTTCTTCACCACTTAACTGATAAAACTATGATAAATATTGACCACAAGCACTATCCCATCAAACCAATTCATAATTAGAAAAACATGAAAACCTGTTATATGCACTTACACGTTTAGCAGAGTACACATTTTATAAAGCCACAGTAAGCACTTAAGTAGTTCAGGAGCTATTAATGTTTAAGAAGGTGGTTTTTAATACATCTGTTGAAAGGTAAATCAATATATGCTATCCTCAATTCATTCATTGTCTTAATGTAATCTAAGTGCAAACTTTGACTGAGTGGCATTATATAAGAGGCTATATCAGATACCTCAGCATTTTAAAGACATATGCTAGTTAGTATAATTGATCTTTCACATTCTCTTATATTTTTTTGTGTGGTAAATAAAGTTTTTGTTTGTTTTTTTTTGTTTTTTTTAAGATTATGTCTATGGCAATACTAAATTAATATTCTGACTAATTTGTGGTTTTATATGAAATCAATCCAATGTACAAAAATGTAATTAAAGTCCTGCAGTGTAACATTTTAGCCAAAATATAGACAACAAATAATAACATTCCACTGAAAAACATAAAGGCTGCATCTCTTTAAAATAAATAAACTCAATATTATGGTTGTCAAAAGTATTGAAAATCAGACACTAATCGATACTAAAACTAGTCTCAAAACTCTACTCATTTGAGGAGATACTGATAGCCTACTAATAAAAGTCACATTCACAGGACAGAAATGAACCTTTGCTGAATAGCTTTAAAATGATCTTGAGGTGTATCAGTAACAGTAACAAGTAGACTATAGGACCACATAGACTGTACACTCATGGACCAATAGGGAACCTACCTGGTCGACTAAGGGATTAAATAGATATAAGGCCACGTGGTAATATAAAAGAAAGTACTATGATTTAATGGTGAAAATCACACTCTATTGTCTAAAGAATCAGTGTTTTTATTGTCATTGTGGTATCGGAATCGATATTGAGTCAATTTGTAATTTTAGTATCGTGACAACACTAATCAATATAAAATGCGGTTCCATGAAGCGACCTTAAGCCAAAGCCTGCCTTATTTGGGCAACCCGGGTTCATCAAATCCTCATTTCCGTTCCATCAAAGTGGTTAGTTGGCACTGAGTTGTGTGCCGTAGTGACAAGCATTCAGGTACAAACCTGGTCGGGACCTGGCTAACTATGAATATTATTTTAGCTTTGTCTCCAAGAATGTGTAAAGAAACCATTTATTTATTTATTTATTAACCATTTCAAACTTTCAGAACGTACACTCACATCAACCTTCGGATCAGTGGAAAAACACT
>JACM01067464.1:0-42174 GCA_000787095.1 Periophthalmodon schlosseri | reverse complement strand
ATGAATGAGAAATTTTGTTCTGGAACTGGGGGGTGGACAGTCACTGTTGAGCTCCATATCACAGGGGCAGAAAGGCCTAAGTGGGCGGGGCTAAACGTTAAAACTTAAACATGTTCCTAAATCATGGTTTGAAATTAGGTACTGGCCCTTTAAGAACTACACAACTAATCTTGATGTCATGGATTAGGATTGAGGCTTTCTGCCAGTTTACTTTTTTTTTTCTTATGCATTGTACAATCTAATTTAGAAAGGCCAAACTTATCCTTGGGTTTCAGCATGATAAAAAATATGCACTGTTGCCTTAACAATTAACAATTCAAAACAGTTCATTCTTTCTTTTGAATGATTTAAAGTCTTCAAAATGTCGCCCATAAACACAAAGCTGAAACCCATGGGTTTTATGGACTGGATATTTAGTATTTTCCTCCTTTTCAGACCGTTGTAATGACAAGGCCATGCAGCAGTCCTATCGCATCGGACAGACCTGGAGGAAGAGGCACACTGACGGACACATGGTGGAGTGTGTGTGTTTGGGCAACGGCCGAGGAGAGTGGAAATGTGAGAGAGACGCAGCACGATCAGGTGAGGAATTAACCACAGTCTTTATAACAAGCATAAAACAACTGGGTGGATTTGGCATTGGACACAGCAGTTCATGAAAAGCTCTCTCAATACAAATGAAATATGTATTTTTATGTCATCTGTCTCCTATCTATAAGTCCATTCTCAGACCCAAATCAAAACAAAGGTGTGTTAGTTTTCGTGTAGTTCCCTCCCTTCAGTTAGATATAAGGCGGTGTCCACCAGAAATCTTCCTTCAGTTAGATATAAGGCGGTGTCCACCAGTAAATCTGACCAGAACTGAAGAAGCGGCTTGGATGAGCAGCGAGACGTCTTCACTCCTACAACTTTTTTGCCCAGTTCACAGATTTAACTTTGGCTTTTACTATGGATCAGACCTGGATGACTGAGGGATTACACAGACATTGTATTACTATGTTGATGCAAAGAAGACCATTTATATTTTAAGACAAACTATTAAAATGTATACGGCCACTTAACATAACATATTTAAATAGGGCCAATATTTCATTTTTTTTTGTTTACTTGTTTACAGTTGTGTATGTGTTCTATTCTATTGTCCATTTTGTGTATTGCTGTATTGTGTCGTACTGTCTGAGGCCTCGTTTATATTTTACTTTATATTATGAAGCAGGCCCATGCTCCATGCCCATTTCTTCAGTGTAAAAATGAAAAAACCGTGAGCTTGTAATTATTTTTCAATGCTGTTTTGATAGGCCCGATAGGCTCAGGTGCTGTGGTACTGACCCCAGTGCTGACCCAACTCCTGCCCCAGCCTCTGCCTCAGCCCCTGCCTCCCACTGAAGGCACCTGTCGAACCGACTCTGGAGCTACTTTCTTTGATGGACAGAGATGGATCAGGAATCAGGGCTCTCAGCAGATGCTCTGCACCTGCCTGGGCAATGGAGTCACCTGTCAGGAGTGGGGTATGTGTTAGCCTTACCCTTTTGTGTAATGTGATGGTGATTATACTAACACATTTATACCTTGTGCACATACAATATACATACAATAGGTTTGCTGTACTGTATAATTTACACATTTCATCTCATCTTCGTATCCCAATCATATCTGGGGTTATAAAAAACAAAATGACACATACTGCGAAATTAAAATATTAAGACCAGTGGTGGAAGAAGTACTCAATTTTGTTACTTAAGTAAAACTACAGATACCAGAGCAAAAAATACTCAAGTAAAAGTAAAAGTATCGCATGAAAAAAATCTACATAAGTAAAAGTGCCCATTTAAAAATTTAAAAAAGAGTAAAAAGTAAGAGTATTTGCGCAGATTTTGAGATCTAATTAAGCTTTTAATATAGTGATTCTGTTAAAGATTTTTACTCAGTTTTGTTCAACAGAAACATTTACATTTTTTACATTTTTTTAAGCTGATTTTATTTGTATGTTTTTGTTTGCTCAAACTATGAACGTGTTAAAAATAAATCAGCCTTTTCAGCAGGTCTCAAACAATAATAAAAATACTTGTACTTTTCAGTCTAGTTCAAAATGTAGTGGAATAGACAAGTACATATACCTGATCTCAAATGTAGTGAAGTAAAAGTAAGAAGTATCCCTTTAAAAACCTAAGTAAAGTACAGATACCTAACGTTTATTTTTAAGTACAGTACTTTACTACTTGTACTTTGTTACATTCCACCACTGGTTAAGACACACCGTTAGCACCCTAAGTTTGTTTAATCGTCCTCTCCTTTGTCTCTGCAGAGGCCACTAGCCAGGTGTATGGTGGGAATTCCAATGGGCAGCCCTGTGCGTTTCCATTCGTCTTTATGGGAAAGACCTATTACTCCTGCACTTCTGATGGACGCACTGACGGTCAGCTTTGGTGCTCCACAACCCCTGACTATGAAAGAGACCAGCAGTACTCCTTCTGCACTGAGAAATATGGTAAGTGCCACTTTATGTGTATCATTGCATGAATCAAAGCAAAAATATATTGTTGTATTTTTCCTTACATTATCCAAAGTTCGTGCAGAAAGTGTACATTTTTAGGTGGAAGGTCTAAAAGTTTCTATTCTCCATGAAGATGTTGTTGTTTTGCCTGTAATGTTCCACAGAATGGCATAAAACGTGTCTATCTCCATGGAGACAAGCAGGCAACACCAATAACCAAATATTTTTAGAAATGAAATCGCCTGTATTTGAATAAATGCAAGATAGATACGATTAAAACTATGTAATGTTACAAACACTAACAATGCAGCAACATATTCAAGACACGAGCGAGTGGCATATGCTTCGCCAGAAAAGTTCCACAGTACCCCTTTAAAGAGCTGTATCAGTGTATTGGTCATGCTAACTTGAATGAACTTATTCTTCCAGCCATTGTGGTGACACGAGGTGGGAACTCCAACGGCGCCCTGTGTCACTTCCCATTCCTGTACAGTGGCCGTAACTACACCGACTGCACCGCCGACGGCCGCCGAGACGGGATGAGGTGGTGCGGGACGACCTACAACTACGATGGAGAGCAGAGATTTGGATTCTGTCCCATGGCTGGTGAGTACAACGTTACTTCATTTTCAGCTCATGCTTATATATGGTTTTCATTTTTTGAAGATTTACAGAAAAAATGTAGAGGAAATAAATTACTTTTTATAATACCTACAGTCCTACACCTTAATGATCCTTACTTTTACTTGACTAGATTTGAGAGAAGGTATTTGTACTTTCTGCTCCACTAAATTTTTGAACAGGACTGAAAAGCACAAATCTTTATGAAGTTTTATTAGATCTCAAAATCTGCACAAAATACTTTTACTTTTTACTGTTTAAGTACATTTTTAAACAGGTACTTTAATACTTTTACTTAAGTAGATTTTTTCATGTGATACTTTTACTTTTACTTGAGTATTTTTTGCTCTTTTTATCTTTACTTTTACTTAAGTAACAAAACTGAGCACTTCTTCCCCCCCTGTTACAAAGTGATACCATATGGATGCCATAGCCAGTGTACATTTTGGGGGTTTTGAACTTTTTGCTCCTCCCAAGCCTTGAAAATGTATATATATATTTTTTTATCTGTTGTAAAGTAAACCACTTTACTAATGAAGGCATCTGATTTGTTGTGACAACTACCAAAAAAGGAATGATATTTAAGCATATAGGCTTCAGGTTGTTTTGTTAGTATATACATATCTTGTTCCCACAGATGTTCAAAGGATGTGCATCTAATATAACTTTGATGGAGTAACCGTCCATTACACAGTATAGACTAACTGACACGGGGAAGTGTTGCTGGGAATGGACTAAACTGTATACGGTCCTTTTTATGTCAGGCCTTTTTAAAAACAACTTGATATAGAACGTACTAAATTTGAAGGATGCATCATTTGTCTCACCTCCCTTTTCTCTGCAGCTCATGAGGAGGTGTGCACCACGAGTGATGGAGTCATGCATCGTGTTGGGGACAAATGGGACAAACGCCACGACGTCATGGGTCACATGATGGAGTGCACGTGCCTGGGGAACGGCCGAGGAGAGTGGAGCTGCATCGCCTACTCCCAGCTCAGAGGTCGGGACTTATATGAAACGGTCAAAACTGTCTCCCCTAGTTATTTAATGTGACTCCAAAGCTTGTAAAGAATCCGTCTACCATTTTATCTTTTTACACAAACTATCTTTTGGCTACATTGGCGAGGTCTTCAAATGGTTGCAAACCCTATTATCCTTATTTCACTGAAAACTATACATCTGATCTAGAAACAGTCGATGTCTTTTACTTTATCTCTGTCTTTTACTTTATCTTTGAAATGTTGTTAGCTGTGCCCTTGATGCACGGCAAATGTTTTTTGAAAAATAACTCATTGCAGTTTTACAACACTTTTTGCAAAAGACATCATTTAGTACAAAGTAGGGTTGTCAAAATCGATACCCAGATGCTTTTTGATACTACAACTAGTATCAAAAGTAGATAGTAGTTAAAAAGTAAAGTATTGATTGATGATGAAAACACATACAAATGACAAATGAGACCTTCTCTGAATAGTTTTATAATAATCTTGCTCTATATCGGAATAAATATAAGATCACATGGTAATAAAAATATTATTGTGTTAAACATTACATTCTATTGTCAAAACCAAACATTTTTAAGTATCATTGTGGCCAAAGTTGAGTTTGAAATTTTAGTATGATAACACTAGTTCATATTACACATTTTAATCATGTGTAAGAGCATTAAGACTTCAGACTGAAATATAAACTGTTAAATTTATACAAGAACCCAATGCATCTCAAAGGTATAAACTAGGCTGCAAAATATACCCCAGCGGAGACAATACATCATAGCTCCCGTTGTTTTCCCTCCTATTCCCATTTTAATCACACACCTGAACTAATAGTGTTCCTTCTACAAAACTGTCAGAGCTGTCCATAACAGTTCTTTAATACAACCCGAGAGCTCGTGAATTACGTGTTAACTAGATTTCTCTTTTCCCTTTGGCCTTGTTAACAGACCAGTGCATCGTGGATGGATACACTTATGAAACCAACCAGGAGTTCTCCAAGCGCCACGACGCGGGATACATGATGAACTGCACCTGCTTTGGACAGGGCCGTGGGCGCTGGAAGTGTGATGCTGTTGGTGTGTAAACTTTTATTATTAGTTGGAAAACTGTTGGCGTGTTTGAAACATTCAGAAATAATTTGGTTTTGTGAAATCAGATCAGTGCCAGGAGCCTCAGACCAAAGCCTTCCATCAGATCGGAGAGTCGTGGGATAAGTCTATAAACGGGATTCGCTATCGCTGCTACTGCTATGGGAACGGGAATGGGGAGATGAGATGTGAGCCTCTGACGACTTCCCCAGGTAAGAAAAGTTTAAAGTTGTAATAAATTAAGGAGCTTTTGGAAGAATTTTAACTTGAAACTAAACGCCACATCAAATATTAATAGTAGAATACAACAAACTCCAAGAATACACACATAGAAAACCAAATTGTAGTGGAAATAGTGCATAATTATCCCTCCCCTGTTTCATTATTCCTTTATCACACAATCAGTTTTCTATAGTAGCTCACATTATAATGACACAAATCTCTTATTGTTTATTTGATATTTGAAAAGCGGTGGACATCTCTTAAAGTGTGCTTTTTAAAAAACATTATAGCGTCGTGCAAGTAAAAAACTGCCCACCGTTACTGTATCAATATTGTTTGCGTCCTTAAAATGTATGTGTATAGTAAAGAAAGATTAGTTTTTTATTGTAAATTATTCAAAAAGCAGCACTATATCAAATGAGTGACGAGTTTCAAAGTCATTACTCAAGTTACCAAATTTAAAATGCACGTACCACGGTGGTTTATGCTTGAAATCATGAGGTCACAGGAAAGACAAACTGATGAATATAGAGCGGCCATGTTGACTTTGACATATCCGTGGGTGTTGGCCGTGGTTTAGCGCCATCTGGGGATTTGGTTTTGTCCCAAAGAGGACTTTCTAAAACTGAGCCAAGCGTCTTTCACTGACATAGCGCTGCCTAAGTTTCAGTTTTTAAGCTTCGTCACATCCTCACATCATGGTGTTTTCAGACGGCTACAGGCCAGTGCAGGTGATCATCACAGAGGCGGGGAAGCAGCCGGACTCCCACCCCATCCAGTGGAACCCCCCCTCATCGGTCCAAATCACCCAGTACATCCTGAAATGGAGAATCGTGAGTTATAGCTATGTTTCTGTGAACTCTTACATTATTACATTCTTTTATAACATTAAATCAGGAAATAATCGGTGTACATTAATTTACGACCCAAATGAGGTCAGGTATTCACTGAAGCAAGTCAGTGTGAGATTTTGTTTTGCTTGTGACTTAAACGTAAATTATAAAATATTTGAAATCATAAATATTGATTGATTAACTGATTAGAGGATAAACATAGACAAAATACGTGGCAAGGCAAGGCAAGTTTATCTATAGCACAGTTCATACACAAAGTAATTCACATTAAAATCACAATACAAACAAATAAAACATAAATAATCATCATAAGGTTAACATCAAAAAAGAAGAGTGTAGAATATCTTTAGGAATACATACTGTAAATAAAGTACATTCTTAAATTAACAGTGCTGTTTTTAGTTAATACAAGTGTGTTTCATTACATTCAAATCATAAGAACATCTGGGCAAATCCTTTTAACACTTTGGATGAAATCAATGTGTCAGTGGAGCATGAGAAATTAAAAGTGATAGCCCTGTCATGAAGTGATCCTAAAATTCTGCATACATAACACAGTCTGCCCCTCCCCCTTTGACTTTCTGTATTCGAAAACCTCAAACATGGTGGAACCGCTGGAATGTTTTCAAACATAATTGAAGTCCAACCAATTTCCTTTTAAGGGCCTTGTACATGTTTTTTTTGGAGAGATGACTTCCTCCTCCCCATCACGCTTTCATGCTGTGAATTTACTGCTTAGTTTTCCTACTCTGTGTGAAGCTACTGGAGACGCAGGATGTTGGTCAAAGGGATCCCAAGTCCAAAATACACTATCACATAAAGCGTCGGAGGTTGGCCTTTTAAATAGTTATGTTTTTCTGATTTCAGTGTTTACATGAATCTGACCTATTACTATTGAAAGTAAAAATCACACCCAGACGTCTTTTCAACTTTGCTTACATCCAGACAGATTGTTTTTATTGTATGTTTTCCAGTCAAGGGTTCACAAGTCTGTAAATAGAGGGCTTTGAGTAAGCTCCAAGCCTGGATGGAGAACAAGGGTCGTGTCAGGAAAGCAAGGAAATTCCTATCTCAAAGCATTCAGTACTAAAAGGTGCATTATGTAACTTTTCTGGGTGAGGAAGGGTCCACCATCAACCGGTCTCTGAGGAGATGTTATTGCTTTGTCAGAAATGTTCCACACCAGCATTAAACTTGTCTACAGTGCATTTATTTCACAGGAAAAAAAAAAAAAACTTGAAAAACTTGCTTTCTTTCTGTGAGCGGGGTTGCTTCTCCACAAATTTGATCTGTAATAGAGATAGATGAATGTAATGCCATACTGTGAAATGTTCCAGGCAAAGCAGTGACATATTCATGAAGACAAGCAGTGACATGATGTACCTTTGAACTCTAAATATCCAGTTGGTTTATTTGTATTAGCACATTTTGTAAACAGTAGAAGCCAGTAAAGTCAGACAACAGCATTACATCTAAAAACAGTAAATAGACTAGGATATAAATCAAGTATAGTTAACACATTGTTCTAACTTCTTCTAGAAAAATACCCGTGCTCCTTGGAAGGAGGCAGTCATCCCGGGACACCTGAACTCTTACACCATCAGCGGGCTGCGTCCTGGTGTCACCTACGAGGGTCAGCTCATCAGCATCCTCCAATATGGCCGCCGAGAGGTCACGCGCTTCGACTTCACCACCACATACGGTTCCTGTGAGTAGCCAATCAGAATGACGCTTTTAATATGGCTTAATGTTGCAGTAAGTCTCTTTTTTGTGTTTCGTGTTTATAGTATTTTTAAATTCATAAATCATAATAGGCCCATTATATGAAAAAAAATATTGAGTTGCTGTTTGGTTTTGCCAGTAAAGCAATTAATTAAGCAATTCAGATCAAAATATTATGTCTTTTGAATGGGAAAAAGTCCTCACAAAATCCTTCAAATCTAGAAGGAATCATTTACCTATTATTTCAAATTATGTTCCAACAGTGGCTAAGTTTGCTCATGTATAACTTGTAGGCTCAATAATGTTATTTTCTGTTAAGTAAAGTAAACTGTATCTTCTCGTCTTCAGTGGAGACTTCAGAGGGGGAGACCACACCTCTTCTTCCCGTAGTAGACACCTCTGAGTCCATCACAGAAATCACCTCCAACAGTTTTGTGGTCTCATGGACCTCTGCTGCTGCCACCGTCTCCGGCTTCAGAGTGGAGTACGAGCTGAGCGAAGACGGGGCCAAACGCAAGAGTCTGGGTAAAAAGACGACACCAAAAATTTAAATATCATAAAACTTACTAAAACAACTTACTAGGGCTGAGTGATGTGGCAAAAAAATGAATCATGTTTTTTTTCCTCTATGGGTCAATCTTGTTTTTTGATTCAATTCAGACCTCTCCTTTAAAAACCCCAGGCTGATCATTGACAACTAGACATGACTGAATCCTGATTCAAATGCCATAAAATGCCTGGCCCTACTACTTACTAAAGCATCATGTAATATAAAATGTTCAAAAATCATAAATATTTTTGATCTATTTCTTCAGAGCTTCCTCGTACCTCCACGTCTGTTACCATCGGCGACCTCCTGCCTGGACGCCGCTACAACGTGAACGTCTATGAGCTTCCAGAACAGGGAGAGCCTACCCTCATCCTCTCTACTTCACAGACTACAGGTTTGCTTTGTTACTTTTATTTAGTCAAACAGTATTACAACAGCACCCCTAGTGGATGAGTGCAGTTATTTACTTGATTGATAGATAGGAAACCAGTCTACAAGCTACAACCAGAATACCAATACAGTTATTATTAGTGTTAAATTATTTTATATAGCGCTTTTCCACCTTCAAGGCGCTCAGAGCGTTCCACCACCTGTCGCCCCAATAATAGACTGTTGCCATTATGGGAGATGAGATTTTGAATGTGCCTCAGTTGCCCCAGTTTTTGTATTAACTTAAGTACAGTGTTTATTATATTTCTGTTAGTATTAATTATTATTATAAAAATGTATTTTGCATTTCGTTTCCTCAGCTCCAGATACTCCTGCCCAACATGCTGTCGACGATGTGGCTGAGACTTCCATCCGCATCAGCTGGTCACGCCCTCAGGCTCCTATCACTGGTAATTCACTACAGCAAGGACCACATTCTCAAAATACAGTGTAAACATGACCGTATTATGTATGAAAATGATCATGGAAGAGAAAGTAATATTTAAAGGACATTTTGGGGACGGTTCAGGGGCTTTGTATCCCCCTCATACCTGAAACATAGAAAGAATTAGAAGTAGAAAAGAGGGAAGGGGCACATAAACGAGATGAAGAACTAGGGAGCTAATGGTATAAATAGAGGCGTGCAGAGGGTGTGGTCCTTCTCCTGAACTTAAGATAACTTGAAACTTATCTTCATTAAGTCAACATAACAAAACCACATTGACCCTTTTATATTATTATGTGTATTTTAGGTTACCGCGTGGTGTACACTCCCTCAGTAGAAGGCAGTAGCACAGAGCTGATCCTGCCTGACACAGAAACCTCCGTGACCCTGGTTGATCTTCTGCCCGGGCGTCTGTACAACATCAGCATCTACGCCGTGGAGGAAAAGATGGAGAGTGAGCCCATCTTTGTACAAGTCAACACTGCAGGCTCCCCTCTGCCAGGTAAGCAGCAAATATGTTAAAATCCTCTTGCATTTTATTCTGTCTTTACATTACATTTTTGTTCAGTGAGAATTTTGTTAAAGGTGCATTCTGTAACTTTACTGGTGTAGGGTCTGCCACCTGCTTATCTCAATGGAAAGCTTATTGCTTTGCCTGGAATATTCCATAATAGATCATTAAACCCATCTATCTCCATTGAGACAAGCAGGTAATGGTACCAGGCCAAATTACAGGTCATATCTGTGGAAAGGTGATATTTTACCAGAAACGAAAATCCCTGTTATCAAATAAATACATACGTTTAATGGCATATTATGGAACATTCTAGGCAAAGTAATAACCTCTCCATGGAGACAGGCTGATGGCAGACCCTCGCCTAATAAGTTAAATAGTGCATCTTTATTTATTTATTTATTTATTTTTACTAACATTAATGGAAGAATTACATTACAATTAAATTCTGATGTAAAATGTACTCCAAATTAGTCTAAAAATCATTACACGCTATATGTTGTAAACTTAGTAAGTTATAGAAAGTAATGTATGAGGTGCAGAGTCAGATCTATTTGTATTCTGCGTATATTATAATCACAGTACACATGTAAATATGTTCCAGGTCCAGCCCTGTTATTGCACAGCCTGAGGCACAAACACAATGTCCCAGTGTCTGTGAGAAAGTGTCTGACAAAACAACAGCTGTATCTTCTATAGCATCACAGTCTTTCTCAGCCCATTACAGTGGCCCCTGTCCGGCCTAATGGCAAACATGGACGAATGAAGATGTATTTGAACAGTAATTAAAGAAAACAAATCAAATCGACTCATAGTTACAGATTTGAATCTTTTGCATATTTTGGTCTGCACGGATAAACTTATGGCTTTATTAAAATGGACAACCAAGACTGAGTGAATATTATCTTTAGTTCATACAAAAATAGACTCTCCATTGTCTGTAACTGTATTAGCTTTACTAGCATTTTCCTAAGATTACAGTGCCCAGTAGTGAACTACAATGGGGGATATTTCACTTCACAAACTTTCACCGTGAAATTTGTCTGGTTGAGGGTCTGCCGCCTTCCTGTCTCCAAGGCATTGTTATTGTTTTGCCTGGAATGTTCCACAGTATGGCATTAAACGTATCCATCTAGCATTTATCCAAATACAGATGTTTTTATTACTCAAAAATACTTTGAAAAACATGCTTTCTCAAAGTTAGTGGGGGCGCCTCTCCACTGAATGGACTTTTAACTTGGCCCGGTGACGTCGCCTGCTTGTCTCCATGGAGATAGACAAGTTTAATGTCACACTGGGGGACATTCCGGACAAGCAGTAACATTTAGATGAAGACAAGCAGACCATCCACCAAAAAAGTTAGATCATGCCCTGTTAAGATGGAGTTAGTACCACCAAGTTAAGTCAACACAGTAACTTACAAACAGTTAAACATATCTTCAACACACAGCTACCACAGATGACAAAGGCGGTGTACATCATTACTGTATATAACTCCTGTTTGTGTCCTGGATATTTGCAGAGGACGTCCCATCTCCCACAGACCTGCAGTTTTATGAAGTATCCGATGTGAAGATCAGCATCACCTGGACAGGACCCCCCAGTGAAGTGACAGGCTACAGGGTCACCTTCTCCCCCGTGGGACCTGACGGCTCTGACACGAGACTCCTGCAACTTCCTGTTTCTCCAAACGCATACGCAGACATCACCCACCTGCAGCCCGGGACCCTCTACCGCTTTTACATCTACGCCATCAACGGAGGGGTGGAGAGCGAGCCCCTCACGGGAGAGAAGGCAACAAGTAAGAGTTTTTTTTAATACTGTACATTAGAGACTTAGGCTTTATTCACAAGCATTCCCTGCAAATTCATGATAATTTATCCAAGAAACTGACATGAAAAATGCAGGGAAATCAGTTCTGGTATTGATCAAACCCTGTTTTGGCAACATGCTAGATAAATTCCCAGCTCGGGCTCTATGCATGAATGGGGGACTTAATAATATATTGTAAATGACTTATATCTTATATTGTTTGTGTTTAGCCAAACAAGCTAGAAATTATTTTGTGGTTAATTCTTTGCTCGACACAGTGATAAAATGAAAAAGAATATACAGATATTGATATTATTGATATTATTGGTATAAACTTGTAAATAACCTGCAGGATGTTGCAGGTTATTTTTAGAAGTGGATCCGATTTGAATACTTTTGTGGTGTACCAACAGAATTGCTTCTTGCCTAAATTGTTCAACAAAAAAGTACATTTATTTTTTTATCTTTTCAGAGCCCGATGCTCCGTCCAAACTCCAGTTCACAGACATTGGTTCTGACAATGTTCTGGTAGTGTGGGAGGCTCCCCGTGCCTCAGTGTCTGGATACAGGCTGTATCTGAGCATTGAGGGCTCCAGTCCCATTGAGAAGAGGATCCCAGGGGACGTGGCCCAGTACAATCTCCGAAACCTCCGTCCCGACACGCAGTACACAGCCACTCTGCACTCTGTGATCGACAACGAACTGAGCGAAGGCGTGACGTCATATTTCACAACAGGTCAGTCTGAAAAAGATAGATAGACAGACAGATACTTTGTTGATCCTATAGAAAATTCCAGTTCAGCTGCAGCAACACTTCCACTCCGCTTCCCAGTTGTCGCCTTTATGTCTACATTAAAGGTTTATGTTCAGCTTAATAGGTGGGGTCAGCAAGTATTGTGTCAGAGCAGTTTGAGGAGAGTAACAGCCCTCAGCACAAAAGTGTCCATGAGACTAAAGAGTGTTCATGGGTTTCAGTTTCCTGTTATAGGTGACATTTTGAGTACTTTTCACCATTCGTAAGATTTTGCTTTTGAACTACGTTGTATTGTATCGTAGTATTGTATTATAGATACACAGTGAAGTGTGAATATGTGTTAAATGTGATCGTGTGTTTTTTCTACAGCTCCAAAGATGGGGAATGCTCCTCCGTTCAGCACTGAAGTCACTGACACCTCCATCATTGTCACCTGGATCCCAGTGCGCAGATTTAGCTACAAGGTACCAATATCAAATATATGTTTGTGATTATATTGGACAAAATGTAGAATAAACATTTTACTCAAATGTCTGTGTAATCCCTCAGTTGTCCAGGTATGATCCATAGTAAAACTAAAATTTAAATCTGTCAACTGGACAAAAAACTGAAGAACCGAAGAACTGAAGAAGCGGCTTGGATGGGCGGCGAAACATCTTCACTCCTACAACTTTTTGTCCAGTTAACAGATTTGAATTTTTCTTTTATGTTTACCATTTTACTCAAAGCTATAGATTTAAAAACAAAACTGGGTGCTGTTTTTGTTGTATAATTACATACAACCACTGTCACACATGCCCATATATGAAGTTAATTTACATAAGTTGACCTGAGTTCATTTTTAAAGTATAAAATCATCAGAGTTGCCACATGCTAACATTGAAATACTGTTTTCCTGCAGCTGACTGTCCTGCCAAGTGAAGAGGGCGAGTCTCCCAGAGAGGACACGTCTGACACTGGGCGGGTTTATATTACTGATCTGATCCCTGGGACTGAATACACCTACAGCGTCCAGCCCATATTCAATGGACGCAACAAAGGGAACGCCGTCACACGCAACGTGGTCACATGTGAGTTCAGTGGGGGTTTTGTAACAGATGGGGGGCAATAGAAGCACTTTTTCGTATTAACTGCCTTGTACAGAAATATAAGTTCATAAGTAAGAAATATCTGCAAGGTAAATTCACAAATGTTGAACCTGATCATTTTAGTGACCTTGAACTTGCTATACAACAAAACTCTGCATTTTAACAGTACGAATTTGATCTGCCTCCCATCTGTATTAAATATTATTGGCCTACAGACTCTTGTGATCTCATCTGAAACCCTGCAATTGCCTTTTTTGATAAATTTGTATGATTTCATAAGCTTTGGTTGGATTTATATTACATTCTGCTAAAACTATTCGTCTGGAGGTCAGTTTTCTCATGGATATGTCATTGTCTGCGCAGCTCTTTCTCCTCCCACGGACCTCAGAGTGGAGTCCAGCCCGAACAGAGGAGATCTCACTGTCTACTGGGTCGCATCCAGAACACCTGGTAAATATTTGAGCTTCCTACGCAATCTGGACCAGGCCAAGAGTAGGCCCTGTCCCATTTCTATCTGGGGCAAAAGTCTTTTAAGGGGGACCCATTATGTAAAATCGACTTTTATGGGCTTTTAAGTATGTTGTAAATATGTTTTCTCAGCATACGTTTAGTCAAAGTTGTATTTTGATGGATTCATTCATGCTTGAGTGATCCTTTATTGTTCTGCATTCAAGGCTTGAGTACTCAGAAAATCCTGTTTTCACCTTCCCCTTATCCCCGCCTAGTTTTCTGTATTTGCTTGCGATTATTCAAAAGGTTTTGACTCTGGGCCAAAAATGTAGGCTCAAAATTGATTCAACTGTAGAGACATTTTTCAACAGTAAAAACTACTTGTTACGTCAGTGGACCAATTTCTATCACTTAGCCATTTCAGATCAATATTGAGGTTTACAATGAACAAAATGTAAACGCATGATCTACATAGTTAAACACTCGCACAACAAAAGTATAGCATGTCTTCTTTAAGGACTGAAAAAACACAGTTCTTTTATCTGGGTTTTCTTTCATTTCTCTGCAGACATCACAGGCTACAGGGTTGCGAGCACCCCCACTAGTGGTCAGCGAGGAAACTCTTTGGATGAGCTTGTCCGTTCTGACCAAACCTCTTGTATCCTGGAAAACCTGAGTCTGGGTGTGGAGTACAACGTCAGTGTGTTCACACTCAAAGGGCATCAGGAGAGTCTCCCCGTGTCCACTGTTATCACACCAGGTACGAACCTCAGATCTGCAATTAAACAACTTTTACAATGTAGTTCATGGTTACGAGCACACACAAATATCTAATACCAAAATCTCTATTTATATATTCGTCCTTTTTCATGACGTATGTTCGCAAAGGAGCGCGAGCCAAAGTTATTTTTATCCAGTAGCGTTTTCCATCGCGTTTCAACTTTTCTCTTTTTTAAAAACCGTATTTCTAATCTCTTTGTACTTTGGTTTTAGGAAGTACATTTATTAGAAAATGAAAGTATGAGCCTAACGATCCCACAGTTTACAATATGCAGTAAACTATTTCCTTAACCGATCCAAGAAAGGAAAGACAAAAGGGATAACCTACTAGAATTACATCTGTAGTACTAACATGATTGATAGCTGCTAAACTACCATTTGCACAACATAATTTTAATAAAAGCATGCCAAAAACTACATTGCTTGTAATTCACAATATAATTCTAAATGTTTCGCAGTAGTTAGTTACTCGGGTTTTGGATATAGGAGTATATAATTTACTACAGCATGTGCACTATTAATTTTAATCAAGAGCTAATACCTGGAATGTAATTGTTTTGAATCATTTTTGCTTGTGAGTTTTGTATTGCTGCTTGTTTTTAATTTTGCTTGCGCTTTTGCGAATGACCTAACCTTTTCAGAAATACCTGTACCACGTGACATTGAGTTTGTGGATATAACTGACACCACCATTGGCCTGCGTTGGATCCCTTTGAATTATACCTCCATCACTGCCTATCGGATTTCGGTAGTGGCAGCGGGTGAAAGTTTGCCCATTTTCCAAGACATGGTGGAGATATCTGCCGGTTATTACACCATCCGTGGTTTGGAGCCGGGGGTGGACTATGACATCATTATCACCACAGTAACAGAAGACGGAGAGAGCGAGCCGACCGCATACACAAAGCAAACACAAGCTGGTGATTTACCACTCACTCAATCAGAGGGGAGGAGTAGGGCATGAATTTATAAAAATATTACAATGGGAAAATACATGTTTTAAATTAACATAGCTTTGACACAAACATGTTATCAAAACCAGACTACGTGTGAGTTGATTCTAGGATAGTAGCAGCAGTTTAGATAGAATTTTCACAATAGTAGAATAGCTAAGTATAATTTGACAAATGTACTTATTACTTTTTAGCTCAAACTGAAGGTAACTGAACCCTACTCTCTTTCATTACAACACCGTACAAAATACATCTAATGGACAGTCAAGTAAGTCACTAATTTATATTTTCAGAACCTTTAACTTTTGTATCATTCTTACAGCCATCCCTGCCCCGACCAACCTGCAGTTCAGTGGGGTGGGTCCAGACTACATCAGGGTGACATGGGCAGTGCCTCGTGTGGCCACTCCGAGCGACATCTCTCGTTTTGTCATTCGTTATCACCCCATCAACACCTACGACGATGTGAAAGAGGTGAATGTGGGCGGATCCACCAACACCTACCTGCTCCAGAGTAAGATACTGAACCCGTTTAGGAATAAGGCTTGAATAACAGTGAAATTATTTAATTCTACTTAACTTTTCAGATCTTCTGCCAAACACGGAGTACTCCATCAGTGTGGTTATTGTCTATGGTGAAAGAGAAAGTGCGCCAGCCACAGGAACCCAGAGGACAAGTAAGTTATATTTATACATCAAAATCAGACTCTTTCTTAATGGCTACACTTATCAACCATTTTGTCCTCAGCTTTGGATGCCCCTACTGGCCTGGACTTCTCTGACATTCAGACAAATTCATTCACTGTCCACTGGCTGGCACCCACTTCTCATATCACTGGATACCGTCTCCGTTATCAGCCGACGACCGGAGGACGCACCAAAGAGGAGAAAGTCCACCCCTCCAGGACCCACTACACTCTCACTCAGCTGGCCCCAGAGACGGAGTACATCGTCCATATTTACGCTGTGAGCAGAAATCAGGAGAGCCAACCCCTCAGCGGCACACAGGCCACCAGTGAGTCTCCGGAGCAGCACATATCTGTCTGCTTTGATTAAGTTTTTCTCACACCAAAATCTTATTACTGAAATGTCATATACGCAGTTAAATGAAAATGAAATGTTGAACAGTTGAAAGTTATTTTGAAATTCATTGTACTTTGTCTCCTTAACAAAACAGTTTACTGACCATGTAAATTAACACACTGTAACATCTTATAGTCTCTGATGCTCCCACTGACCTGGAGGTGATGACCAGCACCCCGACCACAATCACCATCCGCTGGGACGCCCCCTCTGTCACTGTCAAGTACTACAGGATCAACTATGGCGCCACAGGTATGGACTGGTTTAATTATGAAAAGTCTATGTAATTTTGTGAGAAAATAAACGGATTCCTTGTAATGGTAGACAGCAGACTTATAGAACAGAATTGTGTATGTATTCAACAAAAAATACATTATACAGCATTAGTTTATAATTCAAATATGTCTTGCTTTCTTTCTTATATTAAACAAAAACAGAACAAAAAACACCAAAGACAGTAAAGACAGACAATGGAATTATACAAACACTTACACATACACAATTGATTAGTTGATTAATCTTTGTGGCCCTAACGCTACATCTGTAACTTTTTTAGGAGAGACCCCTCAGGAGTTCACAGTCCCTGGCACCCAGACCACAGCCACCATCTCTGGGCTCAGACCTGGCACAGAGTACACCATCACAGTGTACGCCGTAACAGGACGAGGCGACAGCCCCTCTGCTAACATCCCAGCCACCATCACTCATCGCACAGGTATGTTAAAGGTGCACCATGTAACTTTACGTGTAGAGGGTCTGTCACCTGCTTGTCTCCATGGAGATGTTATTGCATTGCCTGGAGTTTTCCACTGTTTATAAATTCAATAATAGGGGTTTTTACTGCTTTAAAAACTTGCATTCTTACTGTGAATGGGGACTCCTCTCCACAGATCAGCAGCTGTCTCCATGGAGATAGATACATTCAATGCCACTTTGCAACATCTCCATGGATACAAGCAGGCTGCGGACCCCCCGCCAGAAAAGTTACACACTACACCTTTAAATTAAGACTTGTACTCGCCAACATTTTCTGCTATGAATGCATAAGATGATATTTGCTCTGAGCAGACACCTCAAAGTGACAGGACTGAAACGCATAATTGTCTTTTGGATTCTAGACACCGAGTCCCCTTCTGGCATGAAGGTAACTGATGTGAGCGACAACGCCCTCACAGTGCGCTGGTCCCCGGCTCAGGGTCCCATCAGAGGATACAGAATCACAAGTGCCCCCAAGAACGGCCTGGGACCCTCCTATTCTGAGGTGGTCGGCCCAGGTAAAACAGCTGTGCCAATACTTAAACGTGTGAACGTGTTATAACATTTGTAATCTTGGCACTGGGTTTGATTTCTAACTCATATAAAATGAAATTATATTGTTTAAACGCAGCGCATAAAGGAAAATATTTGAATTGTTTCTGTCCATTTACAACTTGAAAATTTGTCATTAAGTTAGTAGAGCATGTTTAGGCATTTGAAAAAAAATCTGCTCTATCTTTCAACAACTGATATCCTTGGGTTTCGGAATGATGATAAATTGCCACAGTGATAACAATTTAATTTAAAAAAAGTCCTCAAAACGTTGCATATAACATGAAGTTGAAACCCATGAAAATTCTGATATGTGTTATATACTGCCACATTGGCAAAACAGTGTAAACCGTATCAAATCTGTTTCTGAATATAAACATTGGTCTTTTTCTCTCTGGTGCATTACAGAGCGAACCCAGATGAGATTCACTGGTCTGATCCCTACGACTGAGTATGTGGTGAATGTGTACGCCCTGGGCACAGATGGACAGACCTCCTCACCTGCTGTAGAAAACGCCATCACAGGTTAGCTTGATTTGATGTCATTTTTCATATGGATAACAGCAAGATCACCGTCATTTTTCATATGGATAACAGAAAGATCATCTGGGAATGTATATTAACTTCTATATCAGTTAATTGTAATTATTGTAGTGTGCTGTAGTGTTACTGTAGCCATTTATCAAGTCATCGTGTTCAGACAGCACGGAGCTGACATATTTTGACCTCGAGAGCTGCTTATGCAATATATCTGTAAAGGGGCAAGACACATTTTGCTCAGATACATGGGAACAAATCAGGTACAGGGCCTTAAAGTGGGGTTCAAGTTTGACAGTTTAGGGCTATTCTTTAATCACATTCTACAATTTGAGTGAGGCTGCATTTTTGAGGAGATACTTATCCCAGTTTAAATGTTCCCCTTTCTTGCAGCTATGGACCGCCCCAAAGACCTGACGTTCTCTGACATTGACTTCACCTCTATGCGCATCACATGGGACAGTCCTGAAGGCACCGTGACATCATACCGCGTCTTCTACACCAGTCCAGAAGAGGGCGAGAGAGAGCTGCGCCCCGCCCCCAGTGGAGACCAGGACACCGTGGTCATCAGAGGACTCCGGCCCGGGACCGAATACACATTTAAAGTGATAGCCCTGAACGGACGCACTCAGAGCACGCCTCTGGTTGGAAAACAAGCCACAGGTAGGAACAGTTCAACCACTTCTACTTAAATTATCAGAACATGCAAACTTGTTATAGTTTTTGTCTATGTTGTGACTATATGTTGAATTTGCTGCTGGATCTTGACCAAAAATTTTGACCAACTAACCCTAACCCCTAACCCTAACCCTATTTATGGATAAAACAAACAAAAAAACTTTGTGCATTTGGTTTCAGTTTCAATGGATTTGGACAGAAATAAATGCGAAATATTCAAACTTTTTTATAATATATATATATATACAGAAGAAGAATTTTTTGCCTGTTCTTTACTAAATATCGACTATTTCTATATTACCCCATAGTTGTTCCAGCTCCAGCAAACCTTGAGATCTTTGACGTGGGCCCGTCCTCCTTCGTGTTGTCATGGAGACCTCCTAACGCAGTTCTTACTGGTTACCGCATTGTCGTCAACCCCAAGAACGTCAACGGACCGTCCAAAGAAATGAATGTCGCCCCAGATACAACCAGGGTCACTGTGCCAGGACTGATGGTAGCCCACTACATTTGCAGTTTTGTAAAAAGTCAAGACAATGTTTGCATTTGTAATATTTTACCATGTATGTTTTTGTTCATTTAAGGTGTCAACAACCTACGAGGTTTACATTTATGCTCTGAAGAACTCTGTAACCAGTCGACCTCTGGAGGGAGAAGCAACCACACTAGAAGGTGAATGGAAGTTTATGTTTTTACTTACACAACAGGAGGTTATTTTAGTCTATTTAAGATACAGCTAAGTATATTTATCAGATTATAGCAGGGTTAACATTAAGACATTCCCTTATTCCCCAGGAACAACTTTGACTCACACTTGTTTTTTTTTCGTTTTTCAATGGCATAAGTTATTTTATTTATATGTTGTAACTAGGTCAGTTATCGTCTCAGTTAAATAAAGGTGAAAAAACTAATTAAAAGACCAGATCCAACTTTTTCATTATTATTATTTTATCCATACAATACAAAAATAAACAAAATCAGATAGACGTGCTAACAATTTAGGACCACTTTTTCTCTCAGTGTTGCTCAATAGAATTAAACCATTTACAATACTTACTCTATTTACATTCAAACTTGATCATTCCTCTTTCAAAGACCTCAGCCCTCCCCGAAGAGTCAGACTCTCCGATGTTAAAGACACCTCCTTCACTCTGACCTGGCGCACCAAATTTGAGACCATCTCTGGTTTCCTGATCGAGGCTACACCACAGGGCAGCACCCAGCCCACTCTGAGCAGGACCATCTCTGGAGACCTACGCACCTACACCGTCCAAGGTAAACTGCTGGTATTTAAGACAAAAGGCTGAGTCACTTTTATTTTAGATGATATTTAAATTTTTGGATTTTTTTGTTGATCAGGTCTTCAGCCCGGGACCTCATACAATGTTAAGATGTATACTTTGAATGGAAACACAAAGAGTGCCCCATTTATCCTCACTGTTCTGACTGGTAAGATGCCTGATAATATACTAATATTAAGCTGTATTTTGACTCTAAAATGTTGTTGAAATAATGTTAAAATATAAAAAAAATATTAAAAAGTACTTTTATTTTAGTGGTACTAAAGTGGGTACAAGGTGCTACTGAAAAGCAAGCAAAATGTTTAGGGCAATGAGCTGTAGACAAGACAAACGACAAGATGAAAAAATATGTTTGGCACAAAATCCTAATATTCTTCTTTGAATAGAAAAAGGACATCGAAAAGATATGGTATTATAGTTTTTTTTCTGTTTTTTTTTTTTTTTTTTAGCTCAGCCAGTTGTCCCAGCACCTACCATGATGCAGGTCACTTCTCTGACCCCCACCTCTGTGTCCTTCACCTGGAGACCCCCGTCCACTGACATCACAGGATACTACATCACCTACGAACAGTCAGGAGGGCGGCCCCGTGAGCTCCTCCCACCTCCCCACGCTGGACAAAACTATGCCACAATATTTGGTATTATTATAATCTACTACAACAACTACTGCTACTACTACACATACTGTACAGGATCCTTCTTGTGGTGCTAAAGAGTGTCATATAATTTTAAGATGGCAACAGTAAAATGGATGGTACGAGTTATTTTACTTTGCCAAGCCATTCTTAACAAATCAGAATTTTAATCCTGGGTTCTTACATCTTTTAGTACAATTTTAGGTTCCTTTTATTTGGTTTTAGATAATATTACAAAATACCTCTCTATATTTATTTTTTGTGTTAGTTTCAGCGATGGAACTTAACAAGGTGTAAATTTGAGGTATATGTACTTTACTTAAGTGGATACTTTTTTACTTTTCCTTTACTACATTTGAGAGCAGGTATCTGTACTTTCTACTGAACTACATTTTTGAAGAGGATTGAAAAGTAAAAGTATTTTTATATTGTCTGAGATCTGCTGAAAAGCCTGAGGGGTTTATTTTTAACACATTTACACAGCTAGGAAAAAAAACTGTTAAACTGAATTAACAGTATCACTACATTTGAAGCTTCATTAGATCTCATTATCTGCGCAAAATACTTTTACTTTTTACTATTTAAGTAGATTTTTAAGATAGATTGGAGATTTGGATTCTTTAATACTTTTACTCAAGTAGATTTTTTCATATGATACTTTTACTTTTGACTTTTGCTTTGTTATCTGTACTTTTACTTAAGTAACAAAACTGAGTACTTCTTCCACCACTGGTTAGTTTGAGAATAACTATATATATTTTGTTTTGTACGTTACAGCAATAACCTTTAATAACTTATTTCAGATTTGCGACCATCAACCGAGTACATCATCAAAATTGTTGCTATCCAGAACAACATAAGGAGCACCCCTCTTATCGGCCGAATCATCACCAGTGAGTATTTTAAACATGATTTTTTTTACCAATATGTTTGGAATTACACATGAAAAGTGCCAAAGAAACGTGTATTGGGTAAGTAATGCGTTTTTTAAGCTGTAGTTTGAGCTTTTGTAGCCCTGTAGAAATTTAGTTAGTTTCCCCCAAAAATAACAATTATCTTTATTTTGAATGTGCTCACAAATGCCATTCAAAATAATCCTGTGTGTTTGTAATCCTGTAATACCATTGAGTCGTAGCAATAGAGGTGCATATCTCTCGCCCCCTGTTGGCTGAGATATGTTACTGCAGCTTTGCCATCCCTCCCCATAGTAGTCTAACCTGCCTGCTTCCATAACCTGCTTTTTCCCGCCTAGAACCAGAATCCTTGCTTCCCCTGCCGCTGCCGCACCCTCCAGGTGGCACTGGCGACAAGCTAGATGTGCCCGAAACTGACAACAAAATTCAGGTGGTGGGCAACAACGGGCAAGACGGGCTGGGTGGTCAAAGCCAGCATGTGGAGTACACTGAATATAACAACAATGGAGATAGGAGACAGCCACAGTCTCCTTATGGGCAAGTGCGTGAGCCTTTGGTGTTTGTGCCCCTTCCCGATGCAGAGGGGAACAGGCTGCCCATAGTCAAGATCAATGTGCCCATTGGAATGCCCATAGGGAATGACACAGGATTGCCACAAGAAGCCCAGACTCAAACTACGGTGTCCTGGAAGCCGTACAAGAAGAGCAACGCCTATCTGGTGTCCTGTGAGCCCCTGTCAGACGCACAGGAGAAGCTCTTCCAGGTAAGACAACGATTTAGCTTTACTTTGTAGGGTTGTCAAAAATAAATAAATAAAAGAAAAAAATCAATACCCATACTAATCAGTATAAAAAGTAGAATGGAAAGTAGTATTGGGTTAAGCAGGTATCGATACTGGGGAGGGGGAAAAACATAACTTGGACGATCTTGATCTATGTCAGAAGTAGGATAAGACCACATGGTAATATTAATGAACCCCTTTCTTATTAATTTATCATTGTGGTATTGAAAAAACATTTTACATATTATTGAAATTTAGCTTGACTGATTTTGTATTGTGACAGAACTATTACGTTGCACATTTATGGCTAAATATAATTTTATACGTCTACTCCTTAGGTCCGTTTGCCTGGCACAGCCACCACTGCCACTTTGATTGGACTCACCCCCGGAGCAAACTATAACGTCATTGTGGAAGCCATCTTAGGAGCACTCAAGCACAAGATCCTCGAGCAGATTGTCACAGCTGGAAATACAAGTATGTATAATGAACTTTTTACTAGACAAACTTGGATAAATAGACAAAGTTCTCAGAGTCATCCACCAGTGAATATGAAATAAACGAAAAAAATATGTAAATGGTGATGTGTGAATGTATGTTGTGTAAGTAGATAAGGCAAGACAAGTTTTGTATAGCACAATTTGTACACAAAGTAATTCAAAGCGCTTTACAGAATAAGAAAAATCACAATACAACAAATCGACACATAAATAATCATCATAAAATGAACTTTAAAAGAGAAGAGTGCAGAATAAAAACCTTTCAGTCATGTTAAAGTAAAAGTTTATGTTCTTTCAGTCCCAGATGGAGTGCCCTCCTCCTCAGACTCATGTTACGACTCTTTCACTGCGACCCACCATGAGGTCGGCGCCGAGTGGGAGCGCATGTCCGAGACCGGATTCAAACTCTGGTGCAGGTGTCTGGGCCTCGGCAGCGGCCATTTTAGATGTGACTCATCAAGTACGTCAAGTTTTATCTGTATTATTTAGAACTGAACATGTTTCCCCTTGTGTTTCTTTGTGATCTTCTGATTCTTTCATTTATAATGTATTTTACTGCATGTGTCCTCATTTGATTCTACTTTTTTATTGTTTTTATTGTATTTTATTTTTCCGATGTTTACGTTTTATTGCTCAAAAATTGTATTTAGTTTTGAGCATAAAATGTGCTATATAATTAAAATGGATCTGTTTTTTTCAGTTTCTCTAATAGTTGTATGTTCTTTCAGAGTGGTGCCATGATAGTGGAAATAACTACCGCATTGGGGAGAAGTGGGATCGCAGAGCAGAGAATGGACACCTGATGAGCTGCACCTGTTTGGGGAATGGCAAAGGAGAATTCAAATGTGAACCACGTAAGCACACTACAAATGTTATTTTTCAACGGAGCAACTTCTTCAGACTCATCCTCAAGGCACATTAGAACCATAGACTGTATATATAAATAGACATAGCTAACCCGCTAGCCGCCGCGTTCCAAATTGGAAGTGAGGATGGGCGCACCTCCGGCTCCATCGACTCTGGCTCCAATTCACTTTCTATTGAAAAACAGTCACCCCTCTCTCCATAACTGCTGCTGTCAGACTCGTAATTTTGCTCTTAAAATGTTCATAATAACCCGCTCTATATGATCCTGGTGTTTTTATTCCGCTATTTTGTCCGTAAATCAAAATATGAACATTAATAACAGACAAATCAAGTGCCTTCTTTCCCCAAGGTTAGCAACAGGTTTGATTGACAGCGGTGCGGGCAGAAAGGGGCTTTACCTTCAGCAGCCTGGCTCCTGATTGGCTCTTCAGTTGCTATGATACTCGCGGTTGGAATTCTAAATATGAAACTCGGCTCCAAATTGGCCCCTATAACTGCTCTAGCCTCGATGAGCTTCATTTGACTGGAGCCGAACGCTATGGGCGTCGTCACACTCACTTAGTCCACTTCTTTATACAGTCTATGATTAGAACATAGCATAGTGTAAGAATTGTTAAGAGGTCATTTTATTTTTTTATTTTTGCAGATGAGTCTGTGTGCTATGATGAGGGCAAAACATACCAAGTAGGAAACCAGTGGCAGAAGGAATACTTGGGTGCCATTTGTACCTGCACTTGCTATGGAGGACAACAGGTAAAGGGGCTGTTGTTTAGAAAAATAGCAAAGAATCTTAAAATTACAGTGCATAATATCTTACCGTTTGATCTTTTCAGGGCTGGCGATGTGATAACTGCCGCAGGCCAGGGGCAGAAGTAGACCCCACTCTGTTGCAGCCTGTGAGATACGGAGACAACACACTGCGCAAACTGGTAAGAAAATTATATGATGCTTTGGGCCTAAGAATGATAAAAAAAAAATATAGCACAGTCTGACAATACAATACCGGTACAATACAATGCCAGGTTTAAATGACATCCCAAATTTTATCAGCGGTGGATGAAGTACTCAGTTTTGTTACTTGAGTAAAAGTACAGATACAGAGGTAAAAATGTACACAAGTAAAAGTATCACATGAAAAAACTACTTAAGTAATGTACACAAGTAAAAGTATCACATGAAAAAACCTACTTAAGTAAAAGTATTAAAAAAGTAAAAGTACTTTACACAAGTGTTGTTAATTTGTTAAAGTGTTAAATGTAGTGATATTGATTAAAAATTATACATATTTTGGTCAACAGTAGCAATACGAATCAATTTCTTTTTTTTTTTTTTGTATTTATTTTTGTTTGTTTAAAGCAATTTAGTCACGATGTTACCACGAACATGGTAAAAATATCACCACAAATCATAGGAAAAGTACTTTTTACTTTTCAGTCCAGTTAAAAAATGTAGCGAAGTAGAAAGTACAGATACCTGCTCTCAAATGTAGTGAAGTAAAAGTAAAAATTATCCACTGTAAAATTTACTTAAGTAGAATTTTTATCTGTACTTTACTACTTGTACTTTGTTACCTTCCACCACTGCATTTTATAGACCTATAATAATATTGTAGATGGAGACAGAAAAATTGCACTTTATTATAATCTAAAAGTCTGCATATAAACTACAATTTCAACAGCCTAGTTGCTTAAATACATCAGGTTTAACATTTGTGGATTCTTGTTTTGGTGAGTTCTTAATGAAACCCCATGTAAACAATAGTTAAAACTGGCTCTTTTCCTCCATCTGGCAGTATGACATCACCTCATCTCTGCAATCTGAAAGCTACAAATCCCTTTTTACCAAACATTCCTTCTCTTTTCCAGAATATCCATTGTCCGATTGAATGTCTCCGGCCCGACCTGTTGGCAGATGCCCACGTTCCCGCAAACCCACGAGAATAAAGCATCTGCTCCGTCTCCATCTGATCACTGCACTTTTCACCCTCATCTCATGCCAACATTTTCAGCTAAAACTTAACCTTTTTCTGCTGTAAGAAACATGTTTCATCCAAATTCTGCAATTCATAATCCATAATCTACTGTAAACCAAAGAAATGTTTTGGATTGACGCTAAACCAAACGCCTTGAGAAATGTGAGCACTGTTATACAAGACTGTTCTTATATTTTACCTGTTTAAACTCCCTGTAGTCCTTCGATTAACAAGCACTGTGTGTAACTGACACATTTCATAATTTATCCCTTTAATCTCAAAGTGTGAATGTAACAGCCTTGATGTGAGGAATCAAACTTTTCTATTTTTGTACGTTGTTTGTGCTGAAGTTGTTTCTACAAAAAGAAGTCCAATGTTGTAATAAAGAGAGATCCTAAAATACAATTAAGCATCTTTGTCTTTGTTTCACACCAACATCACGCCACATCTCCTCTTATGTTAATTCATACATGAACCAAAATAGAACCAATCAGTATTAAGTGATTATTTTAATTTAATCGTTTTTTTAAATATTTTATTCATTTTATTAGCCTGTTTTATTTCATTTATATATTGCTATTTATTCCTTACTATTATTTATTTTTCTGTTAATCTCTATTGATAACACATACATAAAGGTTATTACCATCTATTATGCTGAAAAACCTCCATAAAAAGATTATTTTAAAAAAATAATTAGTCGTCCAGGTCTATAGAAAGACCTGAGGGATTACACAGACGTGTTTCTATAGACCTCCGAGATGGCAGTTATAACCTCAACATTGTTCCATCAGCGCTCGTTTTCTGCATGTCTGCAAACCATTTGTTTTCCCATTAATTATTTTGTTCTAGTGCATAAACAACAAATTATATCATAGGACATGCCATTACCTGCCTTATAACGTTACCACCTCTACTACATATACATACAAAGTTACACAAATGATTAACTTTTGTAAATCTCAGAGTGGAGTGATTAAAGTAACTTTCCTTCTCAAACTGTAAAATAAGACACATTTGTTCGAGAAAATATTAGTTTATTTAATGCTGAAATGTGACAAACCTAGTTATGCACATCAGCTCAGACTGGAATGTATTAATGTTATAAAAGTGCACAAGGACAGTAGAATTAATACTGAAGTAACAGCAGTGTTTGACAATGTTTTCGACCTTATAGAGGTGTGTATTTTGGTCCCTACATACAGTGCACAGCAGAGGGGCTCAGTGGTGGAAGAGGCGCAGGTTTGTGTGCACCAGAGTGATGCCTTGTTCGTTACAGGCGGTTTTGACGACCTCATCAGCTGCGGAGCCCGAAGGAGCGGCAATGAACTCAACACCACTCTGCAAAAAGAAATTTAAACCATCACAATCCAGTGAACTAAATGTTATTCCTGCGTCATACTGTGTGAAATAAAAATACTGCAGTGTTCTGGTGAAAGGAAACATGAAGAATTTCTTCTGGTTGGTTATTTTCTGAACACAAGGGCTACCGTAGGCCGTAACCCACGCCAAAACAAGAGCAAAACAGCAGTTTCAACTCACTAGAGACGGTCTCCAAAAACAGACCAGTAACTGACAAATGGAGCCTTCACATCAACTTGTCAGCAAAGCAACCAAGTGTCACATACAAAAGCAGTGACATTAACAAAAGGTGTCAACTCTGAACTAAATACAAAATATCAGATCATTAAAATATACTAGTTTGGGCAATTTTATTATAACTGAATATTACATTTTTCGCATTTACACAAGTGTCATTTTAACTTGAACGTGAATATTACATTTTTCGCATTTACACATTACAATGAATAAATGCAAGTGTCATTTTAACCTGAACTGTTATCGATCCATGTATTTTAGAGTGATGACAAATTTGCCTCATTGTCATAGCAATTAACAATTCAAAACAAAATATTTGAATAGTGAAAAGTGCTCAGCGGAAAGTCATAAATATCTGAACTACGTTTCTAGAAATTGTTAATACAAGATGTATTGTATCAGCATAAATGATGTAAAATATGTCAATGCTATGGAAGAGGCAACCTGGATCTGAGTAGATTTTGACTATAGTTACTTCTCAACTGTTGATTTTTTTAAACATACACAGATCAAGTTTATTTATCACTGTAAGATCGAAAACAAGAAGACGTTTTGTAGAAGACCCTTACCCGTTTGGCCCGGTCGATGTTGTCTCTGAAGGGGAAGAAGGCGTCAGAGCTCACAGCCACCGCGCGCAGAGAGCTGATCCAGTTCTTCCTCTCAGTCTCAGAAAGAGGCTCTGGTACTTCATCGAACATGGACTTCCACACTGCCAGGTCTGGACCCTGTGGACAAATGTATAAGAGGTTTTACATGACAATATGAGAATAATGAACACAAGCAAGACCTTTCTGGCTTCTGTGTCTTTTGCCAACCGAATTCAGATAATACGAATCTTTTTTTTTCTTTTTCCTTTTTTACATATATTATTAGTGTATTGTTCTTTTTTGGTTTAACTATGATTTATCAGATCCTATATTACACAACATTGACTCTTGTGAGCTTTAAGCCATGTTATAATGTTGTTACTTCCTCAGAAACATACCTGGAGTTGTGTTGTGTTTCATTTACACATTTGTGTAATCTTAGTAATTATTAGTACGTCTATAACTCTAAAGCTCAAAATGCCCTGTTCTACCTTGTGATGTCATGAAGCAGTAGTTTTAACAGCTACCCTTTACCTTTTGTTCATTAGATTGGCAATTCCAGAGCTAAATTTATCCAAATGAGTCTAGTGAAGATGTATGGAGTTTAAAAACACAGTGGAGCACTTTCTGTATTACCACATGACATTACAGTGTTTTCAGTTTGAGAGAAGAACTATGCAGAGGTTTGTGTGTTAAACATGTGTGAATGAAACAAAACATGAGGAAACGACATTATAGATTAAGACTGTTCCTATGTAAATGTATGGTATGGACTGGTACATAATGGTTATCCTTGCCTCTCCAATGGTGTTGCTGACATATTGGTCAATAGCGTTTGCCATTTCGGCCCTCTTCACACCAGCTCTGAACTTCATGTCGAGGACTCGGGGGTGATGTCTCAGCCACCAGTTATCAGCTTTATCTCCGGCCAGACGAGTGCAGTGGATACGAGACTGCTGCCCGGCCCCAATCCCAATCACCTAAGATAATAGTAATAAATGAGATAAAATAGACATCTTCTTGACCTGGAGGCTCATACCACTGGAAATGCCCATCGTTTTTACCTGTCCGTCTTTAGCATAGCAAACTGAATTTGACTGGGTGTATTTCACAGCAATAGTGGCCACGGTAAGGTCCCTCACAGCCGCATCTGACAGCTTATGGACAGAAACAACAATACATGAGTGAAGCGCCCCAAATATGTTTAATTAATCTCATTCAAAGTGAAAAATGTGTTGGGTTGAATCCAAGTGATACATTCAAAGAGCATATTACTGCAATAACATCAAAATAAAATAGTTGGAAGTATAATTATATCATATAGTGTAAATAAAGTAGAATGTATCTTACCGAGCCCTTGGAGACAATGTTACTGAAGAACGCCTTATCAATAACACCTCCATTTCTCTTCTGTTTAAGGTACAGACCAAACAGCACCCTGACCTCCATCTCATCTGGCTCATATTCAGGGTCCATCTGTGACAATTAAACAATTTTCCACAGTTTGCAATGCAACTATTTTTTAAACAGTCTTTCAGTTTTTTATCCAAACTGTTTAACACTCTGAGGTAGTACTGTATTTTTTCAATGTGCTTTTTATTTTTTATATTAATCCATTGTTTTTTTTGTTGATCTTCCTGTTTTGCCTGGCAAATCCAGCATGATATTTTTTTTTTATTCATACAGATTGATGAGTCTGGTCCCCACGTCCTCCGTTGCGTCTCAAGCCCGGCCAAATGTACAAATCCAGACTGATCTCTCTCTCTTTCTTTTATACAGATTGATAGTCTGGTCTGGTCTGGTCTGCACGTCCGCCGTTGCGTCTCAAGCCCAGTCAAACGTGATCGTCCAATCAGATCTGTTTGTTTCAGTGACACATGTGAAACGAAGGAGCCCATTGGTTTATTTATCTCTTTGATTCTGCAGAAATCCGCCATGTTTTTCAGTCCCCTGTGATATTTTTTTCCTTTATTGTTTCTGGACCATGCGTGTCCCTGATTGGCTAATCCACCTGTCAGTCACGCCCATTTGAAAACTGGGAGATTCACCAGTGACCAGACTCACATCTTTGTAAAGTATCGAAGTGTGTATTCTGGATCCCAGGCAACTTCCTGTTAGTATGTAGCTTATAACACATTGGATTGGATTTTATTACTTGAATTCCGGACTATACGTTGCTGCCATTTGTTTATAAAACCTGATATATAAATAAAGTTTGATTGATTTTGTGTTTTTTGTAGATGATCTTACCTGAAGCACGCAGTAGTTGCCATTTTTCTTTTTGGTGAGTATCTTGAGAGCCGCCTCTTCATATCCAGGGGCAATGATGCCATCAGAAACCTTTCAATTTCAGACTTTAGTTACTCTCCATGTAACATGCTTTTTTTTTACATTACATTACATTACTAATACCTAAACACTCACCTCTCTTGAAATAATTTTTGCAGTGGGAACGTCACAAACATCTGAAAGAGCAATGAAATCTCCAAAAGAGGACATCCGGTCTGAACCTGAAGATGTGCACAGCCATTAGTGACAGGTAACACAGTAAAGAACATAATATTATGACCGCATCCTCAATTAGTCAGCCGTCTACAAGTCTACTCAGTGAGAGGAAGATAAACAACCGAGGAATCAAGGAGGCAAGTGAACAGAAATGGGACGCGGCCGCCGTGGCTGCATTACTGATTCCTGACCTCGTGCTCGGGCATATGCTGTAGCCAGTGGACTCAAATCCTGCAGCATGTCATGGACCATACACACTTTGGCTTCCTCTTCAGACAGAGGTACTCCTACAGCAGCTCCTACAAAATAAAAGACCGTCATTAAATGCTATAAATAACCATACAACTATTAGCCGCTGAAGTCGGAGTCCGGCTCCTGCTTGTCTCCTAGGAGATTTTGTAGCTTTGCCTGGAATGTTCCACAGTATGGCATACATACATTAACCGACTTACATGTGTTCTCATTGTTCAAAAATAACCTGAAAAACATGTCTTCTTACCGGGAGATATCCCCACAGACATGATATGAAACAGGCTAAAATAGACCATTATAAATTAATACCATTCTCTGGAACATTCTAGCCAAAGCATTAGCATCTACAAAGGAAACAAGGAGGTGGCAAACTCTCCACCAGAAAAGGTAGTGCACAAAAAGAGACCCCAAAGCAGTTATTTGACTAATTTTATACCATGCATTCATGAGGGAGGGAATTCTTTCTTTTTAAAACACTGCTATACCAGAGTAAATTGCAGACCTCAATTGTACTTATGGTTTTCTTTTACAAATGAACGCATTGTTGTCTTGTGACATTGAGATAAAATTGAGAGCTCAAACTTAATTTTATTGTTTCCTTGTTTAAAATGACAAAGGAACTTGCCTGAAGACTTCTGAATGTACTGAACACGCCTCTTACCTGCAGGACTAACATGTTTGAAAGACGTAGCAGCGGCCAGGCCAAGTGAGTTTTTCAGCTCCTTAACCAACTGCCAGGCGTTCAAAGCATCACACAAGTTGATGAAACCCGGTGAACCATTGACAACTGGAGACAAAAGTCATGCATTTTAGTGTTGTCTAAGTAGGACATAGGTTAATCCATAGGTAAGTGATGGAGGCTTGGTTTGGTTACCTTTAAGGGGCAGCTGTGGCCTCAGGGTGTAGAGCTGAGCAGGAGCCTGGTGCGGGTTCATGCCATAACGCAGAGGCAGCTGGGAAACTCCACGACTATACTGACCACGAAAGTAATCCGAAATGGCATCATCATACTGTGCCGTGTGAGTAAAGGCCTACAAAACATAAATAATAGTAATCAGATATAGGAAGAAAAAGGGGTCAGCTGCAATATTATGTTTTAAAATGACTTTAGTTTCAGAACATTTTGCGTTTGCAGACTGAGATAAAAGGTGAAAGTTCATGGGCCTGTCACATGTTGCAACTTAAACACAGATCTTAACAAAATCAGTGCTGGACTTTGTCTTGACCTTTATCCAAAAACAAACAGTAGTAATGACCAACATCTCAAACTACACAGCCTGGCCAAAAATAAAGTCGCCACCTGGATTTAACTAAACAAATAGGTACAAGCCTCCTATTGGATAATTACTGCAGGTTCAGCAACAGTCTGTGCTCAAAGAATGAGGTCAGCTGACCACCTGAATATACTGAATGACCAGGTTATTCCATCAATGGATTTGTTCTTCCCTGGTGACACGGGCATATTCCAAGATGACAATGCCAGGATTCATCGGGCTCAAATTGTGAAAGAGTGGCTCAGGAGCATGAGACATCATTTTCACACATGGATTGGCCACCATAGAGTCCAGACCTTAACCCCATTGAGAATCTTTGGGATGTGCTGGAGAAGGCTTTGTGCAGCTTCAGACTCTACCATCATCAGTGCAAGATCTTGGTGAAAAATTAATGCAACACTGGATGGAAATAAATCTCATGACATTGCAGAAGCTCATCGAAACAATGCCACAGCGAATGTGTAATCAAAGCTAAAGGTGGCCCAACGAAATATTAGAGTGTGTGACCTTTTTTTTGGTGGCGACTTTTTTTTTGGCCAGGCAGTGTATTTTGCTTGCCATTACCATTTAAATAACAATATATATTCAAAAGGTTCAACAAATAAAAAATTTAAAAATATGAGGTAACTATTAAATTTCTGCGAAGGTCAATCTCTTACAGCGCAATACTTGGCTGTAAGCAATGATTGAATCACCTGATGATGAAACAGGTTGAGAAATCAAGTCTCAACATGTGAAAGACCAGCTAACAAAAGCCTTTGGGAAATCTTCTCATAACGTACATAACGTTTGATGCGAGTAATTTGAAGCTACTTAAACTTTATAATATTGCGATGTTAATGTATTATTTATATGGTTAAAATGGGCAAAGTTTACTTTTAGTGCCAGCGTCTTGCGTGTGTCCAAACTCGTGTCTTTGTCTTCAGAACTTTCCATCTCTTTGGCCACCACAGGGTAGTCGTTGGGGTCGCACACAATTGTGACCCGAGCGTGGTTTTTAGCAGCAGCTCTCAGCAAAGTTACTCCACCTAAAATACAAGAACATTTAATCGTCTATATTCTAAATATATAATGTCTTTCTTTCTATTTCAGAGCCTACCAATGTCAATTTGCTCCACAGCATCCTCCACAGTAACATCTGGTTTGGAGACAGTCTTTACAAAGGGGTACAAGTTGCACACTACCACTCTGTAAGAAACACTGATTTAGTGGAAGCTAGTTCTACTTAGGCCTGTCACGATAAATATTATATAGACTTATCGTTTAATACATAAGAGCTGGAACAATACATTTTGGGAGTTAATATTTATTGTGGGCACTTTTTCTTAGTACTAGTGGGGGACTTAGTCATTTTTTGTACTTTTCTGAAAATTTTAGCAGTAGCAGTTTGAATAAATAACTTCTATGACTTCATGAAATGAGCTGCAATAAATAAATGAAACACTTATTAACGATACTTTACATATAAAATAGTTTTTTGGGGGAAATCCTGCTTCAGGGTTTTTGTGTCAGTGGCATAATGGTTTTGAATAATACCGTTTACAGTCTATATTTTCTTCAACAATATAATGCATTTCAAAATTTGTTATTGTGACAGGCCTAGTTCTACTACTAATATGTGTTTTTGCTATAGAAAAACTCATTAATCAGGGTTGGAAACATTTCACACTAAGAATGCACTGGCAAAATGTGCCTAAAATGAGTCTTCTAGAGAACCAGTTTATACAAATCACTTAATCAATTCAACATTAGATCTCACAGTCCTGTCAGCTTTTCAATAATATCCTTATCATGTGTATTGATTAGCTGCGGTTTCATCTGTGACTACATCAGATTGTTCAGGCTCTCAATAAATAGGAGTCACAAGACTGTAGCAGCAGTTTTCCAATTTGGCAGTTCCTAAAATGAGTCACACGTGCTGCGCCACTGGTCGCACATGTAAAGACAAAGACATGCTTCAAAATAGACTTAATTACACAACATCTGTTAATCAAGCATTAGAAGATTAGAATTCTTTTTTAACATGAGATATCTCACTTGACCAGACTATAGCCCAGTTTGTCCATGTCTGCAGTGTCACCGGGGCTTTTCCGGGCCAAAATACCCCCATGGACCGCAGGGTGGAGGGTCTTCACTCTTCCTCCCAGCATCTCTGGGTGTCCAGTCAGCTCAGACACGTCCCTTCACACCAAGAACATACATGTCAATGGAGTTCACGTTAAGTTTGATGTTGTGTGGTGTGACAGCAGTGCAACAGTTTAAAATGTGTAGCTTAGAACTATTTCTCATAGTTTATCATCATCATGTCGTTTAGGCCTTCATGGTTACTGTACAGACCTGACTGCCAGTCCAGCATCCCTCAGAGCTTTGGCCGTGCCTCCAGAAGCGACCAGCGATAGTCCCACGTCCACCAGCTTTTTGGCAAACTCCACCAGCCCAGTTTTGTCCGACACACTCAAGAGAGCTGCAAACAATCAAAAGCATCAATTACAGAACAAATGAGATGGAAACCACGCGGCTAATGTTAGCCAAGGAGCTAACCTCCATCATGCCGCCAATAAAACCGAACCAAAACAAGAGTGATGATTGTACCAACACGAAGAAAAGTCTTACCAAGTTCAGAGGCCATGCTGTTTGTCACAGTGTTTGTACAGATGTGTCTGTAAACGAAGTGGACCTGGAGCGCAGCACTTGACAGAGAATGTCCTGATTTAGGTGGAGAAAGAGGAGACTGAAGTGAGTCTACTCAATGAACTTTTCATGCTTCAAAAGTACAAGACCCGCCCCCAGCCAACACGTGCGCTACGGCAGCCATGTGGCGCAAATTACGCACAAAACGCAAGATCTAACTTTGCCCCTTTCTTTTAAAACTGAGGCTAGTCTGACATGACGCAGTTATAAAACGTCCCGTTGTGAACATCAATAAAATACATAAAGAATTTCAAGATTATACATAAATCAAACATGCAGTGAAAAATATAGGCCAGCCCTCTGGGTGGCAAACATTTTAAATAGGTTAAACTGCACTTAATTGTATGATCTTTAAAAATAAATACATTCATAAAAAGAAAGCATACCTCACAAGATGGAGTCAAGATTAGTGCTCAGTTTGGCCACGAGAGGGCACAAATGCTCTTTGAGGGAATTTGCAAGAAGCACCAGCGCCTTCTCTCCATCCCTTCCAAGTTAATATATATTATAATTATAAACACAGATATTTCTCGACGATAAGCATAAATTGTGGATATTCATTTATTAAAATGAACCGATCTTATTATTGAGCCATACGCCAGCGGCCTGCATTGGAACAAATGCAGATGTGCAGCCAAACGCACCAATTTTACGCACGCATCAGTGTTTGCACAATGCTACCCTTTCTAAACAAAATTTATAAGCGCACCCTGAAGGTTACACGGGCCCGGGTGTGTGTGGGTGAACATCCCTGTGTCCCCGTGAACACCCAACATACATTTCCAGCATCCATAAACGGCTCTCATGAATACATCTCGTGGGTTCCGCCTTTTCAATAAACTTTATTGCCAAAAACGGTGGCTTTTTCATGCTTTAGAACAGCATTTTCAGTCGGACAGATGCAAATTTATTGGCTTGTGTCACTCAGGGCCTCGCTTGCCTATTAGTTAAGTGACAGGACAGGGGCCTTGAGAGGAACCTGCTCCAATATGTGTGATTACGCTAAAAGATAGGACAATCTGTTCATATTCACGTAATGACGCTGACGTGCTGCTGATTGATTAAACTACAGGGTGTAAATATTTTAAGGGCTCCGCTGATTTATAATGCTCTGTTGCATTATAAATAGAGGAAAAAAGAGGCTGTTTTATTTGTCTAACTATGAAAATGGGGGATTTCTGGTAACTGCGCTGCGCAAGGGCCAAACTGGCGTCCTTAGGGATGGCTTGAGTGATTCAATAGACAGTGAACCAATTTTATGGAAAGACACAGACATTATTATTATTATTTCAAGAATACAAAGCTTAAATGCAGTCAGCACTTTTGCATGTCCACTCTTGGGGCTTCTGACAGCAGCATCAGCAATAACTGTAAATTACGCAAAGAAATTTTAATCAACGTATTTGGATTGAATTAGTTGAAATCAGTGACGTCCGTGTCGCAGTGCTGCCGTATCAATTAGCGGTGATTTCTGTATTGTGTGTCAGAGAATCCGTGTTGGAGGGGGACGTGTCATAAACAGGCCAAGTAGTGTTTGTCATATAGCTGACAAGTCGCACAAGTAAATGAGCTTATTGATTCCTGTGATTTTTTTCATCAGCCAAATTAAAAGCCGCAGTTTGATGGAGGTTGGGTCCAGACCTCGTGGATATGCGTCCCTATTAAATCAAAAGTTCGCTACAAACTCGAGTCCAAAGTTGTTCACTTGGGTTTCCCGTAATGACTGTGGCCAAGTTTTTTCTTTCTTTCTTTGTGTAGCAATGTGCAAGACCATTGACTTTTAACAGACATAAATTGAGATTGTTTATAAACGAGACTTGTAAATTAAAATATGCTTTTTTACCCCTAATTTTGCTCCGAATTATCTCTAACCTATAAGCATTGTCTGAAAAAAGCAATTGGTCAATAGATCTTATTCAGGGTAATTATAAAGTGCATTGATTTTGTGAACTTGTGCCTAACTTGAGTGAGTGGGCCTGACGTGGCATGTTCTTGTCTTGACAAGATCCTGCCCTTTATTCAGACCAATTTCCCAACCCACTTCAATGTAACACGCAATTCCAGCCCAATTTCATTTAATTATATGTATCTATGTGTCTCTGTGTTGAAACTATATGATCCAAACACAACATAAATACTAACATATTTGCCTTCCCCTGGAGTATTTTTGGAGTAATTCAAAATTTGCATTTGCAGGCCTACATTATGTGTTCTGTCTCAGGTGCCCTTGTCAATATTATTATTTGATAAGCATAAATAGTTATTAGCACAATGAATTCAAGTGCATTTGCCTCATCACAAAAGATAAGCAAAACCTATGTACCTCACCAGTGTACAGTGTATGGCTGACCTGTACTTAGTTGGATGTGTTTTTTATAGTGTAGGATGGGGATGTGTTAAGAAATTGCACTTCTTAAATGGTTTTCTATGGCTTCCCTGTCCACCATATTTACTGTCCATTGGGCACCTGTTAATGTGTCTAATCACTGTATAAATATGTTGAAGTGGTCTGAGAGGGGCTCAATGACACAGTGCTGTGCGGGCTGCTCCTTAATCAAAGACATTAATTTGCTACCCAATAAAACATCCTGCCCCCTCCCACCGTCCCGCCGGCTGACATCACCATCAGGCTGAGAACATTTCCAATTCATTAACTTAATTATTTGGCCATCAGTATAAGCCACAAGCGGTAATTAATATATGAAGGTCTTTCTCTTAGATTTAAGGTGGGAATTGCTTCACAAGTGAGGCCATAAAGAACGAGGTTTATTACTGAACAGAAAGTCTTGGCTAAATCTTTTTGTTGTTTAAATTTAAAAGATTGAGTAAATTACATACTTGTTTATTTACGTTTGTTTATTTGACAGCACAGCACAGACGTGTATCAGATAAATACATATATGATTTAAATTTGTAAATAAATTAATGCATTTACATGATAAATTCATAAACATACATATGAAAAATGCTTAAATATTCCACAGTGACGGTCCGTACTTTTTTCATTTTACATGTTTGAGACCTTTGTGCAGTGCATTCAGTGGTTTAAAAAGACAAAAACACAATGTAAAAATGGGAAATGTATGAGTTTTTTGAGCATGCAAAGAGCACAGACATGACTTCTGTAACATGTTTAGGAAAGAGTCCGACTATCAGGGTTTGCACATGCCCCATAGCCTCTGCTGTATTTGTAATGTTCTTTTGACTTTCACAGACCTGCTCCAATCTTCCGGTCTGCACCCCCCACTTGCACCTCGTCCATCTCGTCCTCTGAAAAGGGACTGTGGGGGCTGTAGCTTGCGCTCTGCTGCAGAAAGTCTGTGGACATGGGCATCCCGTTGCCCATAGCGACGGGATAATCCTCCTCTTCCTCTTCGTCCTCCTCTAAGTCCAGGACGATGCCTCTGTCGTCAGGGTCAGAGGAGCGTCTAGTCGCCTCTGATTTGTCTGTGGAGGTTTTGTTTGCCCCACGCCCCCGCTCTGTCTCTGTCTGTCCCGGGGCACTCGCCTGCTCCTTGGCTTTACGGCTGCGCTTCCACTTCATCCTCCGGTTCTGGAACCAGATCTTCACCTGAAAACACACTGCATAAGAACGTGCTGCACAATATGAATGCCCTAAACATATAAACCTAAAAAAATAAAATCTGACAACACTGTGTTTAGATGGACCAATTTGGTTCATCAAGACGGTGCCAACATCTTTAACTAAAATAAATATGTTTGATTTACTACATTTTAAAAGTGTAGGCCTAATGCTGACAGATTCTGGAATTTATTCACTAACTTTTACATTTAAATTAAATTAGCCTTTATTTTTTCTTAATGGAGAAATTCATGTTGGACAAACATAATTATTACTGAATCATTGTCAGTTGCAGAATACCTTGAACTATGAACCTTTACTTTTTTATTTTTAGTGAAGTATGACAATAATATATTATAGTCATCAAACAGGCAGCGTTTCTTACCTGTGTCTCAGTGAGCATGAGTGAAGTGGCCACCTCAAAGCGCTTGGGTCGGGATAAGTACTTGTTGAGTTTGAACTGGTTCTCCAGCTCCAGCAGCTGCTGACTGGTAAAGGCCGTCCGGGGCCTCCTACACTTGCCCAGGAGACCGGACTGAGGGCCCGCTGTGGAGGAGAGCACACAACAAGATTAAATGTTATGAGCACAGGACAGTGTTTCTCTGTTCAACTGTGAGAAGAAATCTCAGTATATCTAAGTTAGCCTTGAATGCATCCAGACACTGACTGTGTGTGTCCCTGTGTCAGCTCTGAAAATACTGAATTAAATATAAAATATTTAAGTTTTGTTTTTACATAAATTGAATGATATATGCTTTGCTGCTGCTTATAGTCCTATATTCTTGCCATAGGTCTTTACATAAAGCCAAGGACAGAGGAAGTATAATTCTACGGAAGGGAACAGTGGACATATGCCTGCACTGTGTGGCCATCATTAACTGTAATAGCTTTACTCCAGTTTATTGTTGACGAGGGGACACAGCGCAGAGGCCATAAAAACACAGGCGTGCCATTAACTTAATGAAAATTCAATGAATGCTTTTGGGCTTTTATTGATGAACTACAGAGCGTTTTAGGTGTTTGTTTATCGTCTCTTTGTCACACAAAGACAGTTTCAATCGCAGAGCCGTTTATAGAGAAATAAATGAGGCCAAATGAAAATCTGAGGCGGAGATGAGTGGCCGGTGTGTGGGACAATGTGTGGAGATGTGAAGGGGACCACTGTTGATTACAATAATTTACTTCACAAGTCAAGGCTTGGGAAGTGCTTTCAGAGAGACTGTAAATTACAATAAGCAGCAAATTCATTTAGTAGAGACTGTGACTGTGTGCCTCAACACAAAACAAATCTCAGCCTGTGGTGAAAAATAAAAGCTACACATATATGAGTTTATATAAAAACATTAAAAATATTGGCCGATAATGAAGGTTTTGTTTAAATAATACAATAAAATAAAATGAAATATAATAACTTAAATCATAAATAAATGATTAAAAAAAGTGCTTCAAGATTTATTAATTAGCATGTTGTTATATTTTCTGCATTTTCTGCATGTGACGCTGTGGCAAACACATATACTTTACAAAAATAATATTTGGCAGATAAACCACAGAATTAAGAACCAATGTTAAATACATTTTGCGTCAACTGTCAATAGTTGACAGACAAAAAAAATAATTTGTGTTTTAGGCGTAATGTTGTGTTTTGATCTGGTACAGCCTGTTAGGGTCAATAATGTATCATATAAGCTAATTCATAATGATCAGAGGATGAAAAGTTAAAGGAAATAAAACATATAGGTCTATAAAGATGGCCAAGTAACATTCAGAAAAGTATCCTACAAGTGGGTAGACAACATGCTGTCCCTATGTCCAGTGGGCAAACAGTTAAGACGAGAGGCATGTCCTTAATATGAAAAGAAGATGATGGATAATAATATGTTGAACTCACAGCCGTAGTCCGGGATTCGGGGCATCATGATTCCGGCGCGGATCCAGTGTTCCAGCGGCAGAGAGCCCGCGAGCGCCGCCGCCTTTAGGTGCTCTGGGTAGGTCTGCAGTTGAGAGAAGCCGCTGTAGAAGGCTGGGTGCTGCCCGCTCAGGGCCGACAGCGGGTACATGGGTGCGGGGTATAGGCCCGGGAGAGCGGACATCCCCGCGTGCGGTAAGTTTAGGACGCCCGGTTTGGACAAGAGTCCGGCCTGGAGCTGCGCGGCGCGTGGAGACGGTGTTGACCCGGGACTCACGGTGGGACTTTCACTGCTCAAACCCGGGGACAGCTCTCTGCCCACCCTCGTGCCCTCGTCCGCTAGGAGCGCGTCGATACAGAAGTTCTTAGATTTTTCCATTGGAGCTTTGAGAGAAAAAAAAAACTACTGACCAAATATGTGCCGTGCGTCAAAACGCAAAGGAAAGTGATCAAAACTTCATTTAGACTGTTAGTGCTACTCAAAAGGTTTCTGATCGGTTTGAGCACAGCTTCACTTGACTCGAAGGTAAGCGTTCATTCATCCTCAACACAGCAGTGACTAAATAATCATCATCATTCCTTTGGACAGAACCTCACGCGACTCTTCCTCTTTTAACTGCAGCATCACGCTTCTGTCCCACACGAACTTCTAAACTCCGAGTCCCTCCATCAGTGTCCTTTCCCCCCGCTCCGCTCTGCGCTGATTGGCTGCTCTGAAGCTGCTCTGACGGGCCTCTAATCAGCTAATTACCTGCTCGTTTCTCTCCGCACAAAGCGCTCAGAGTGAGGTAATGTTCAACCCCTGTCCCGCCTCAAACACCTTCAGCTGCATCAAGCTCCGTACATTAGAAGATTAGCCCGATGTTTCAGGAGCCATCACACACAGATGCTAATATAAGCCACAAACCAAAAACTGACACACATTGTCCCAAATTAACAGACCTACCGGATGAAACGCACACGATTTCCATTGCGCACTTTAACCACGATTAATGCGCCTAAACCCAATTTAATTGATAGGCTATTATTTACTCTGTGTTACTGAGGCTGCACAAAACCATTAATGTTTACGATGAAGAATAGCACGTAAAGCTTTTAAAAGTGCAATAACTTTCCACTTAGAATAGGCTACACTTTAATGACAGAGGCATTTAAAATTCTAGAGGCACAATGGACTGGCAAGGAAGAGGCATGGGATCAGATTCAGTCTGTATGATTTAAACTGTGAAAATGTATGTAGAAAATCTTATACTCAACTTCTTTCTAAACGTCTAAAAATGTAGTATTATTAGGCTATTATTATTTGGGTTATTTCTGAGTGACAAGGCTATGCAGTGACAATATGACCCCGTAAAGACAAGAGAATTTCTGGGTTTCAGATTCTATTCTATGAACTAATATTTAATACAGATGGGGGCCAGATAAAA
>JACM01051922.1:0-16527 GCA_000787095.1 Periophthalmodon schlosseri | reverse complement strand
AACTTTTGTTATTGACCAAATACTTATTTTCCACCATAATTTGCAAATAAATTCTTTAAAAATCAGACAATGTGATTTCCTGGATTTTTTTTTCTCATTTTGTCTCTCATAGTTGAACTGTACCTATGATGAAAATTACAGGCCCCTCTCATCTTTTTAAGTGGGAGAACTTGCACATTTGGTGGCTGACTAAATACTTTTTTGCCTCACTGTATGGTTTGAAGAAAACACGGCATCAAACAAACAAGACATTATTCTTCATTTACATGCTAAACAGCCATCAACTACAATATATGTAAAATACCTGCAGCTGAAATCTGATCCCAATCATTAATGGGGCAAGGACTGATGGTACAACACAAATAACATATGATGCATTGAAATAACCTTTTGACATGGTTGCATCAAAATCTAACACAGAAATCCCCCTTCTTTGAAGCTAGTTGGGGGTATCTCCTCACTCTTCCGTTTCCTTGAGCTCAGACCAGGTTGAAAAGGAGTATGTGGCGTGCATTCGACAAAACTGGACCTACTTGAGGCAGCCTTGCTACTGGGTGACAAATTTATGAAGCCCGCCATACTATAGCGTTCTAGCACACACACACACACACACACACACAAACCAAACAAAACAACAGAAAACAGAACAGATGCAGTTACAGCAGATAACAGTAGAATAGTTGTAAGCAAAGTAGTAGTATGAGAGCAGTAGCTACACTAGTAGAATGGAATAGAATAGAACAGTATAGAATGTAGAGTTAAGAATGGCTTGGTGACAATTAGTTGATTTGGAAGTATCATCCATATAATGTAAAAAAAAGAGGGCTGGCTCTCTTCCACTTGAACCGGGAACTATGGAGCTAAAAGCAGAACCCAGGCGAGCTCATCTGTAAGGCCTTGAAACTCCGAACCATGATTATCATCATCCCAGCTGAAAAGTGCCATAAAGTGCTTGAACTAAATTGTTTTAAAAATCTGTTCAAATACAAATCAAAATATTATATTACCTTAAGGTTTCAGAAACATCAAGGTGCATTTTTCAACCAGAAACTTGAATTACATCACGCTGAGGCCATATTTCTCAGTGTAACCGGTGACTAATAAGTCTTTGATATTTAGAAAGAATGGGAAATAAATGGACACTTACCATAAATTCAAAGCGTAAATTTCAAAAGTGTTGGTGCAAGTTCATATGTATAGCGTAAAATGAGTGTAGTTTACACAAATTAAAGTAAAGAAAATTGAAGCATTTCGCACAGAGATAAAGCATAACTTTTCCAAAACAAGAATGTCATTTTACCCAAAACAAGATCACTTTGAGCAAGTTATTTTCAGTGTGGTACCGATACTTTTATTTGTTTTTTGATCAATATTTAGCAAGAATGCCAAAACGAGAGAGAGTCAGTGTTGAGACTTTTGCTGCAGAAATTTTAATCTGCCAAATACGAAAATCCATGAAAACTGTTGAAGCAGAATTTACTATTTCATAAAAAAAGAGAATTTGTTGAGAGAATTTAAAAGCAATAGTGAAATTTTAATCTGCCAAATACGAAAATCCATGAAAACTGTTGAAGCAGAATTTACTATTTCATAAAAAAGAGAATTTGTTTGGAATTTAAAAGCAATAGCATACTGAAGATGAGTTATGAATGTGGTACTTTTAAATCGTGCGTTGCGTTTTGAGCTAGGATGGACAACTTCTTTCATACAACATCTTTGATCAGGCTTTCATTTTATTATTAGTTAGTCATAGTCATAGTCATTAGTACAGGGACTGTTTTTTTCTGCTTGGTTAAAAACTCTTATCTTACTTTAAATGTTGACAAAACGGTTTCTATGTGGTTAAAAACTCTTATCTTACTTTAAACGGTTTCTATGTTTTTTTTTACAAATGGCCACAAACCTCAAAACAGTTCTGAAATTCTGATCGAAGGGCAGAAGATTAATAATGTTGTTCAAGTGAAATATCTAGGAGTTATTTTGGAACAAATTTTTGTTTTAAAAAGCTCAGTAAAAAGTTAACAAACACTATACAATTTAACATGGTCAATTTCAGATACATCAGAAACTCGCTAACTACTGAAGCCTAAAATCCTGAAGCCTGAATCTAAATGCAATGATAATCCCACATTTTCTTTACTGCATAACAAGTTGGTCACAGGCATGTAAATCAGCCCTGAAGCCTCTAGAATCATTAGATAAAACTGCTCAAGATCCATGACAAGAAAAGTTGGCTATTCCACCACTGCCACCGTCAAACCTGATACTGCAAATGTTTGTCTGCTGTATAAGATCATCCGTGATACTGCTGCTCTTCCCCTAAAAAAGTTTGTTTCTCTGAGCTCTGAAATCACCTCCCGAATGACTCCATTAACTGTGCTTGGCGAGTGCAGCATCCCCAAACCCAGGACAGCGTTTGGAAACTCAGCTTTTTCATGCGCAGCCATCCGTCAGTGGAATATGTTACCAACAGAGCTGATAACATGTACAAACTATGGCACATTTTCACGCCTGGTGAAACAATGGCTCCTCTCAAACCAAACCTGCTCCCATAATGTGGACTGACATGTGTTTGAAGAGGGGGTGATGTTCTGGAGTGAGTGAATTGATGGATGCTTTTGGATGATGGAGGATGACTTTAAACCCTGCTGAAAACTGGATGTGAATGGTATTACAGAACTGTTAGAATGGTCTGGTCATTGCAAAGCCACTTTCTTTGTATGTTTGATTTTATGAACTAAAATATCAGCTTGCCCAGGGACTACAGGTAGAAATTAGCACTAGTGCTACAACCTGGTACAGTGCATCTCTCCTGTTAAGGATAATGTCTATTGTCCACTGTCCTTGTCTCATTAAATAAATAAATACATACATACACTAAACTACTCAAAAAATGAACTCAAGTAAAAAGATTTGTTAAATTATATTTGTTTTATTGCACTTAAAAAGATTGAAAAACATGCATCCTTACAGGCTTGCCTCTTCATAGAGCTAACTTGTAACTTGGACTGGTGGAGGGCAGGCCGCCTGCTTATTAGAGATGCACCGTTCCGATACTAGTATCGGGTATTTGCGCTGATACACAAAAATTAGCTGGATCAGAAATCAGCTTCCAAATATATAACACATTTGGATCAGTTTTGTGTGTGTGTGTGTGTGTGTTTTTTTAAAGAAATTAAATACAATTTTCAGTCTTGGCACTGGTATTGGTTAATATCGAGTATCAGCAGATACTTGAAGCTATAGTGTCGAAATCAGTATCGGACCTGAAAAAGCTGGATTGGTGCATCTCTACTGCTTCTCTAAAAGGAGATGCTGTAGCTTGTATCAAACTGATCCATCTCTATGAATCTTATGCAGTGCTTAGAAATTTGTTGGAGGTGAGATTTTTCAAGTTCAAATTTTTTGATCCAATGAAGTTTCACAAGTTCACAAGTTACCATTCTCCAAGCCTCTCTCTCTCTCTCTCTCTCTCATGAACACCTCTGACGTTATACTGAATGAATGAATTCAATGAAAGTTTTCATGTGGCAGTGTTTCAGTGACATAAAATTAAACTTAACAGCCAACAATCAAAGCAGCAACTTCAAAAAACATCAAAAGTCCACTGATCCGTAACTTTGGCAGAGGACGGCACAGTGGAGGACAGCCCTCCACAGCATGTGTACGCAGGATGTGGAATGGCTCTCATTCACTACAACGGGTGAACAGTTCCTGCAACATTCAGTAGTAGAAGTCTTCCAGATGAACAGGTTGGGACGGGATAACATTAGGGGATTCACCCCACCCTAGTTGCTGAATCTGATGCTCTGATGCTCTGATTCTTCTCTTTATCCGATTATAGTCAGATTTCTCCAGAGAAACAGTCACAACACTTCATGGAGTTAAAGAGGGGGTATTATGCAAAATCTTTTTTGCTTTCTGCCATGTTGTAATGTTGTTCCCTCATCAAAAACATGCCTGAAGAGGTTTTAAATGCCATCCATCTCCCAGGCCCTATATGAACGTTTAGCTGTAGGATTCTGTGCAATGCTCAGCTCACAAGCCCATGTCATCTATGCTCCCACACGACAATTCTCCATAAATATACAAAAACATGATACAAAACTGATGCGATGTGCAGTGTTTTCATTAGCGAGATGTACGCTGATTGTGTTCTGATAGTGCACTGAAGGGGGAATGACTTAATGAGGGGAGCAAAATGAGGGGAGACTCAGAGTGTCAAAAACAAAAGTGAAACTCATAAAACATGTTGTTATTTTTGGCAAATATAGCATTTTCAAAACAATAAAAGGTAACATGGTGATCTTAATATGTGATGTATAAACAGTTAATACTCCATAGACAGGGCCAGCCCGGCCCAAAACCAGACTAAACAGCTGCTTAGGCCAACAGAGGGTCCCCAAGAGCCCATAGATTTATATTGAAAATGACTGGAAAGTTTTTTTGGAGACTAAACGGCGCTCATGTGTTTATACTAGTCTAAATATCCCCCTTAAACAGTTAGATGTGTTTTATTTCCAGTAGCTAAATATGTGCTGCCTACATTTGTTTTTGAGTCGGGCAGTGGTGTGGACAGCTATGTATTTACACCGCAGAGGTATTTCATGGATCTATCTGAATGGATGTTTTACAGACTAAAAGACTTTAGTTAGTGAAGTTAAGTTTATCTAAAGTACAGTGCACAGCATGAAAAGAGAGGACTCTAAATATGTCACCACTTTACACCATTGGACATGCCGAGATAAAACAGTGAAGGTGGAGGATTATAATTATGCAGACAGGACATATATCAGAGCGACGAAGACAGCAAGAGTCCATTTATTAAACTGGCTGTTTTTGGTTGTGGCTGATCCTTTTGTGAGTGTAGCTAAAGCAGGTTGCTGCTCCTGTTGCCAGATTAACAACGCTGATTATGGCAGAAGCCTCTCTTTGTTGCATTTGCTGGATGAAAGAACGACCTGTAAACTACTACTGTATGCGTTCTAAATGCTCATTAATATGCGCATTTATGTGAAATCTCTGCTAATTTTGCATGCAAATTTATATCGGGTCTCAACTCTGGTTCCAAAGACTATAAACATCAAAATAATGTGATCCTAAAATCCTCTTTTTTGGTCTGTTCTTTGAAGTTACCAGATTTTGTGCATTATTTAACGGTCAGTCCTTGATCTGATGATTATAAATCGATTTTCTGTCCAAACTGTTTCTCTAATGCTGCTCTAACTTGGATCACTACTTTGTACTTCTTGAGTAATATGATTCTGTAGTAAGTAAGTGTATCCCTGCTTAAGTACATCTTTTGGCTACTCTATCCAATTCTGCATTTTATAACAAAGAATTGATAAATGTAAGCCCACTGTAGTCTACTGGATCACATTAAAATGCACCAAAAATTAAGAAAAAAAATGTCTATAGTTAAAAAATTTCAGAGAGTGTCCCCAGACCCCCCTTCATTACATGTTTTTATACTGTTATACATGTGGCTATTGCTGCTGTGGGCCTCTAAAATTTTCAGTCTTTTTACTACTCATTTAGATGACAGCGTTAATTTTGTCAAATATGAATACTTGGAAATAAGTGGTGAGGGCCCCAACGGCAAATTCTGCTTAGGACCCCCTAAAGGCTAGGGCCGGCCCTGGCCATAGAAGTAAAATACATAGTGCACATTTAGTGTGCTCTAAAGCTAATTCCATTCCTCATGAACTTGATAGCTAAAGACTTCAACTTCTAGATCTTTATATCTTTATAAAACTATGGTAACCAATAGCCCAGTGTTTTGTAAGCTAAAGGACAATGGCTACTACTCTTCTACTACTACTACTCTATCTTTTTATTGTGGCAGTGGAAGAGTGTATGCCATGCCTTTGATATTGCTATCCTGTCAACACATTGTTCTCTGACACTATTACTGCCTAGGTTTGGTTTCTCCTGTCTGTGATTGGCTGGTGAAGGGCCCCAGAGGCGAGGTAAGTGCCTTTCTCAGCACAAGCGCTGCTCCACTTATAGCCTTTGTTGTTATTTGTGTTGGCGTTGCCGTTGGTCCTCTTGTTTCATCTTTTATTTTGTTTTATTTCTTAGACAGAGGAAGGAGCCTGGATATGAGAGAACGTTTTGTGGTTGGGTTTGCCCTTGTAAATTTGTTGCTGCTGTCAATCTTCTATACTATGCTTTTCAATAGCAGACGTCAACTAAAGAAGTCAAAAAATGCTAAATAGTATTTACAACTGGACACTGTGGTAGATTTTTGTTGGAGTTGTTTAAATATCTGTTCATACTAGTGAACACAAAACTGTTGCAGAACTGGCACTAAATTATGACAAAACCCAGAACAAAACCTGGACTATATCGGTACTAAATCAGGACTAGAACACGACTAAAGCCGGTCTACATAAATATTAAACTGGGCTCGAACTAGTCTTGAAACATTCATAATTTTGTGTCAAAATGTAAAAATTCTATGCATATACATTTTTAAATTAGGTATCTTTTTACTTTATGTAGACCATAGACCGTATATATATAAATGGACATAGCTAACTTGCTAGCCACCGTGTCCCAAATAGGGCATGGGCGTGCTTCTGGCTCCATCGACTTTGGCTCCAATTCACTTTACATTGAAAAACTGTCTCCCCTCTCTCCATTTTGGTCTTAAAATGTTCATAATAACCCACTGTACATGATCGTAGTATTTTTATTTCGCTATTGTGTCTGTAAATCAAGATATAAACATTAATAACAGACAAATGAGGCACCTTCTTTCCCTGAAGTCGCTCCCACTAGAGTTAGCAACAGATTTAATTGACAGAGTTGCTAAGAACCCGCTCCTCATACAGGATGGGAAGGGGCATTACCTTCAACAGCCTCATTCCGGATTGGCTCTTTGGTTGCTATGATACTCGTGGTCGGAATTCCAAATATGGCTCCAAATTAGCCGCTATAACTGAGCTTCATTTGACTGGAGCCGAACATTATGGGTGACGTCACACTCCCTTAGTCCACTCCTTTATACAGTTTGTGATGTAGACATAACCCCTTTAAGTTCAGTATTTACATTATACTTACAATAAATCTTCAATCAATAGGTGGAGTACTTTTGAGAATCCATGCTTTTTCACAGCATTTGTTTTACATAAAAGAGTCAACTGAATGTTATGCAAGGACGACCTAAGTTTGGCTGGCAGATTTGCGCAAACCCAGTAGATGGCATATATTTTGTGTTTCTTTCTTGCTGTTCCAAGTCCTAGCAGATAATTATTCACAGCATCTAAAGAAAGCCAAAATCTGCTCATAATTCAAAGCTCTGTCACTACATTTATATGCAGAGAAATCCGAGTGTGCTTAACCAGGCATGGGACGATATTGAAATTGAATATTGAAATTTCACGATTATCATGACCAAAATAATTGCGATTAACACTTATATTACGTTAATTATTAAAGTTTCTGACAGTTTAAAAATGTTATATATGATATGAATAATTATAATTTTAATATTATGAATAGGTTCCATATTTAAACAGCTGTTATAGTATTTTACTTTGTTATAAGTGAAAACAACAATGAACAAGAAGACATCATCAGGGAGAATTTTTTTTTTTCTGCGCATTCTGGTGATATAATGCTGATTATCTTTGTTGGCGATTATCACGATTATATAAAATGTCCTATGAACGATTATTGTCGACCCCTTTTTATCACGATAAACGATATTATTGTTTATTGTCCCATCCCTATGCTAAACAACCAAATTCAAATCATCTTCACCCTAAAACCTGTCAGATCACTCTTCTCCAAGGCTACGTGGAGCCAAAGACCCAAATAGTGTGAATGTGGGACTAAGAGACGTTCAGATGCGTCTTGTTATTTAGCAGTAGCACTAAAATTTTGCCGCTATAATTTCTAATAAAAAATGAAATAGAAACAGCAACAATTGTTGTTCAGAAATGCTAGGAACTGCATTACTCACCGGGTATCTGCTCCTCTGCAACACAAATAAACACATTGAAGCTCTAGTAGTTTTCACTTTACCGCAGCAGACCAAAACAATAAAGAAACACTAGCCCGTGATGGAGGGATTGTAGTGTGCCATTGCTGCTCATCTAAAACGAGTCCAAACATGTCTGATATTTTCTTGGCCGTTTCTTACCTTGTGCAGTTGAACGCCTCTTCAAGTCTGCATCTAATGTTTATCAGACTGTTCTGTTACATGCAGCCGGCATCTGAGTACGTATCGGCTTCTCCACATGTGTTATTTGGATCAGGGAGATTTAAACCATAACACCTCAATTGTAGTTCCCTAGGTTTATTTTGATAAACTGGTTTAAATTGGATTTGGCCAGTTATCCAGTTTTCCTGGCGTGCATGTAAACCTAGTGAATGAATACATTTACTACAGAATTTCTTGATGTTGACTCTGTTCTCTTGCATAATAAATGTAGCCTATTAATCTTCCTGCCCCACTTTAGCTCACAGAGAATGAATGGTATATATTTCCCATAGGGCAATTTATGTAGTTCATGTAGCAAAATAAAAACATCCTTTGACTAATTTGTAGTGTAATATGACGAGTACATTCGTTTTTGCAATGTGAATAAAGCCTTATGTACTAAAGTTTGGTGGTGGGTCAAGGGCCAGACGTAATGACAGTTTGCACATCGAAATATTCCTCTGCAAAGAAATGTATGACTTAATTCACTTGAAATACCTCCTGACTCCTCTCATCTCCTGACAATCTTTTCAAAACAAAACTGAATCAAAATAGATTCTTCTTAAAATCCCAGAGTCCCCTCTTTGGGCACTCCTGATCTATAGGCAACATCATACCACTTCTTTCATTAAAATATAACTCCCATAACATTAGTGCAGATACAGAATTGCCTATGTAAGTATTTTCTACATAGTTATATTATCACTATAGTCAGCCTCAGGATCTGTGCAGTTACACTGAGATATCCCTTAGTGTCAAGAGCATAGCCATTAAAAAGCTATTTCCTAAAATGCAATATCCCTTTGAAGTATGGTACATTAGGCTTTCTTACAGATCATTTTGTGGATGGTACTTTTGGGTACAATAGTGCACTAACCCAGCCTGTCATGCATGTTTCTCCATATTATACCCTATGAACTTGCTGTCTGATTTTTGCCTTTGGACTTTCAAGAAGGTGATCTTTTTTAACTACTGCTATCAAAGTGCACAAAAAGTTCTGAACATTTTATTTTTTTTAAGTGTGGTTGTTGCAATTGTTGTTGTGGTGGTGGATGTTGTCTTTGCTGTGGTGGTGGTGGTGGTTGTTGTGGTGGTTGTTGTTGTCATGGTGGTGGCTGTTGTTGTCATGGTGGTGGTTGTTGTTGTCATGATCATGGTTGTTGTTGTTGTGATTGTGGCTGTTGTTGTGATTGTGGCTGTTGTTGTGGTGGTTGTTGTCATGGTGGTTGTTGTGGTTGTTGTTGTTGTGATTGTGGCTGTTGTTGTGGTGGTTGTTGTTGTCATGGTGGTGGCTGTTGTTGTCATGGTGGTGGTTGTTGTTGTCATGATGGTGGTTGTTGTTGTTGTGATTGTGGCTGTTGTTGTGGTGGTTGTTGTTGTCATGGTGGTGGCTGTTGTTGTCATGGTGGTGGTTGTTGTTGTCATGATGGTGGTTGTTGTTGTTGTGATTGTGGCTGTTGTTGTTGTTGATGTTGTGGTTGTTGTTGTGGTTGTTGTTGTTGTTATTGTGGTGGTTTTGGTTGTTGTTGTGGTTGTTGTCGTTGTGGTCGCTGTCGTGGTTGTCGTTGTTGCTGTTGTGGTTACTAATATCAAAATAAGACCCAAAATGCAAAACTGCTAAATAATAATATTTTAATCAACAAAATAGGACCAGGGAACACCGGGGAAGAAAAAACTGAAGATTCCAAAATAGTCCAAACTCAAGGCTCAAGGAACCACAAAAATGAACTCACAGAAGACAATGACAATGCATCAACAAAGGACAAGGGGAAAATACGGCTAAAAGAGGCGATTAAAATACACCAGGAAACAAGGAACAGGAACATTAAGGTGGAGCAGGTAATCAACAGACAGGAAGTAAAACTCAAAAACACAAGCACACAAGACACATGTCAAATTAAAACACCAAGGACATGAACTACAGAAATGTAAAAAAAAAACAACAGAAAACTAAAGGAAAGAAAACTGAAACATGGAAAACAATGAAACAACACATGATCCATGACAGAGAGAAACTACCAGCAAAATGTGATATAACGTGTTATATGTTATTATTTCGGAATGTATCTATTGTATGTAATGTAATCTAATCCCCAGATTATTCTATTGAACTTTTTACAAAAAAATTGGACATTTTATTTGTAACACATTTTTCAGTCATTTTTGGTACATATTTTTACTTAAATATTTAGTCCCAAAATTATCTCTGTGAAAATGTTTGTATAGAAAGCACCAACAGAAACTTGGCAGGATTCATTTCTCAAATTTAAGTCTCCAACATATGTACAATTGTGGTTGTTTGGGATCCAGAAAATACACTTCTTCAATACTTTACAAAGATGTGAATCTGGTCGCCAGTGAATCTGCCCTTTTCTGATGGGTGTGATTGACAGGTGAATTAACCAATGGGGGACATGCATGGTCCATCTGTATCGACAAAATAAAGGAAACAAATATTAGTGGGGACTGAAAAACATTGTGGATTTCTGCAGAATCAATGAGCGAAGCCTAAACTCTCTTACTCTGAGGTGAGAGAAATTAGATTTTATTTGTAAATCATAGGTGACCAATGAGCTCCTTCGTTTCACGTGTCACTGAAAAAAACAAATCTGATTGCACATCATCATCATGTTTGGCCGAGCGTGAGACGCAACGGAGGACATGGGGACTGATATTAATCTGTATAAAAAATAGAGAGGGATATCATTTTGGATTTACCAGGCAACAGTTGTGGCTATATTTACACATAAAAAGCTACATGTTTCAAAATGATATCTCTAAATAGATTTTTTTTTTCTGTGTCTCGCCTTAAAATACAGACATTACAACTTTTCAACTTTTCATTGTAACTGCATTTGTCAATATCGCCCATCTCTGATCCTCGACATTTGGGAGCTCATCCCCTAATACAATTTACCGTTGATGAAAACAAGACACCACAAAAACTCAAAACTTTCTTTCACTGCTACTGCTTTTCAAGTATTGTTTAACTTTCGGAGAACTGTGAGTAGAAGCAGTGGAGTTTGGAGACGTAGCCTGCTCCTCTCAAACAAAAACGAGCCAGGCTTCGAGAGAGGCAAATAACACTTTAAACCTTTTCCCTCCTATTCGATTTCTCCATCACATTCGGCTTGGTAATACCACAGAGGACACAATGTACCTCTCCTCGCGGGGCCCATTATTCGCACCTCGCTATCGTCAAGCAGAGAGCAAAGTTTTATCCTCTGCAAAATTGGATACTTCTCTGGATGGAAATTTGGATGGGCCGGCAGCGGACTGCTTGCGTGAAGGGAACCGAATGACAACCAAATCAAAACCGCCACAAACCCAGTAGATACTTCTGCAATTCTTTTCATGCTTTACAGAAATACAGTAAAAGTGTCTGTATCCAATTTATGCTCCAGATATGAATACATTTTGTATAGCCCCAGTAGAAATGTTTTAAAGAAACTCTTGAGGTCAAATTAAAACCTCGGTCTGTTTATAATTATGATGCATTTTATAGTCAGAGAATCAAGAAGTGCTATTTGGAATTCGGTGGCTAGCAGGTTAGCTATGTCCATTTATGGCTGCACCTCAGAAAGTTGTGAAATGCGCTTAGAAACTCATCGTGGTGAATAATTTGGATGCTATGAATGAGTTGGGAAAGTGAGGAATAATGTTGGACAGCTGCAAACAGTTTATGCATTCCAAACCCGATCATCCAAATTTTTCCACCGCGATGAGTTTTCGTAGGTGCTTTTCATAACTGTAAGAGACCAGAGTTTACAATGACGGTAAAGTTAACAACAGTTAGCCTGCTAGCAATGCACTTCTTGATTATCAGACAATAAAACACATTATAATTAAATGCAGACAGTACACAGCAAACTTATTTTGGCCTCAAGAGCTGAATATGCATTATATCTGTACTGGGGTGAGACACATTTTGCTCAAGTACATGGTACATTGGGTGCAGGGCCTTTAAGTCCCTGTCTGAATAATGTTCTAGTTGGGGTCATATAGGGTTTTCTTATTGAATTATAGGAAGTCTAGTTTAGAAGTTTAGAAGTTTAGAGGTAAGGAAATGATTATGGTTAAGGTTTGGTTAAGTTTAGGGACAGCGTTGCTCAAGCCTCCGGGAACTGTAAATCTAGCACTAACTGTCTAGTGCTCCTGTTTGTTTTGCTATGGGTTTTGTTTTTTGTTTGCTCTGATTAGTTGCTCCATCAATCTTCTGCCAATCAAAATTCAGTTCCAATGGCATGGTACCAGACTATTGTTGTCACTCTGAAAGGCAGGCAAAGTTGCAAACTCCTTTTTACAGAGAGACTGCTTTGGCATGTTTAGCCTAATGGGGCTGTGCCAGATTTTATAAAAACATGATAAAGAGAACTAGTTCTAGAACTAGAGTTATTCCTCACCTTATGCAATCCGAACATCCTAATTATTCACTGCTATGAGTTTATAAGTGGTTTTCACAGCTCTCAGAGACCAGTGCAGAGTTTTAACGACATCTAGCATGCTAACACCCACTAAAACGCTTTATAATTAGATGCAGACAGCAGAGCTGCTTATACAATAAATCTGTACTGGGCTTAGGGATGTCACAGTATCGACATTTTGAGTTACAGTTATTGTGAGGAAAAATATTATGATTTTACAATTACTCACTATTACTGACAAAAAAAAAGATTCCGATTTTCTTTTATATTTATACTATATGGCAGTATTTTTCAGAATAAAACATGCATGTGTTTTCATATCCCAATGAGTAAAACAATATTCCTTAGTCTTTTATAATTCAACTAAAATAATAGTTATTATGTTAATAGCCTATTTTTCCTGCTACGCCATACACGTGCACTGAAGGGATACGCACTGGTTTTCCAGCTGATCCTCGCACCACATGCTTCACTTTCACTTTCAGATCACTGTTTACATCACATGTTGCACTCTTAAAGCACATTTGTTTTGTGCCATGGCTCGTGAGCCACGGCACGAGCCATGGCGCTAGTTTTGTTTTTTGCATTTTTTAGACAGTAACAATCAGGTACCTTTTAAGTACAGACCTGAGGAGCTACTTTTGATATAGATAGATTAGCACTGACCTAAGGCGAGGAGTTGACCCTTTAATTGTACATAGCCAAGGGTTAGGAACAGCGCACACAGAACTCACAGTTTTGGTCAGTTATTGTGAACCCTTCAAATGCTTGAGCTAAAAATATTTTTAATATTTGCAGTTCATTTATTTTGTTTTTCTGATGGAAATAGGCTCTGGATACCCACACTTATAGATTGCTCTTATTTAGAACCATCTGCGCAAATTAGAATAGGCACAGATATGTATTAAAATGCATGAGATTCCATTCTATTGTCACACCAAACTGCCAACCAGCGCTCACTGCTTCCTCAGCTTTTCTGCCAGACAGTATTGGAGCAGATGTGTTGTGCAAAACTCATAAGCAGCGCACCGAAGCCAGAAGAGCATGTGGCGACCGAAGCACCAAGATGGGACCGGCAGGCTAGCACCATTCTGAAAAGCTCCTGCCCACTGCTAAATATACCCACATTATATGATCAGGAAGGGTTTTACAATCTCTCTGCCAATCATGAGTCATTGTTCCTTGCCGACACTTAGATTAGCCAGTAGGTGATCTGGATCAAAATGTGCAAGCTGGGAGAGAGTGGTACTTGGACAAGTGAGGGAATGGTGGACTTGTTATAGGGAAAATGTCTCCCTAGCAGTGGTGGAAGAAGTACTCAATTTCGTTACTTAAGTAAAAGTACAGATACTGGAGCAAAGTATTAAAGTACCCATTTAAAAGTATATAATGAGTGAAAAGTAAAAGTATGAGTAAGAGTTTGAGGTCTAATGTAGTGATTTTCACAAAGATTTGTGCTGAATTTTGTTCAACAGAAACAACTGAATCGATTGTTTGTTTTTTTTTCTGACTGTTTTTATCTGTATCTTTTTGTTTGCTCATGGTAAAAATAAACCCCTCAGCCTTTTCAGCAGGTCTCAAACTATGATATAAAAAAAATAGTTTCACTTTTTAGTCAAAAATGTAGTGAAGTAGAAAGTACAGATACCTGCTCTCAAATGTAGTGAAGTAAAAGTAAAAAGTATCTTTACAGTACTTCATTACTTTTACTTCATTACATTCCGCCACTTGAATAAACAACGCTAACTCTAGTTTTGACCTCTACAAACATGTTCTGAAATGTACGTGATTCTAACATCAGTTTAGCAGTTAGCATCACTAAAATGTGCTCTTTGAACAGAATCTTACAATGAAAACCTAAATTGTACTTTAATGCTGGGCGATATAAAACCTCTCACGTTACAGGTGTAATGTTAGGGGACAATATGAAACTGAACTATTGCAATAGAATGTGGGTAAAACGCCCATGCGCAGTGCCGTTTCGTTTTTATCCAGTTTAAAGCACATGGAGCGAAAAGCATGGGACTCCTAAATTCTCTGCCTTTCATCTGGGGGCGGAGCTTAGTGTTTCAGGTCAGTCAAAGCTAATTTTCTCTGGAGAGAGTGCATTCCATAATCAGCAGATGTATTTGCAGCAAAGTTAAGGTGAAGCGGCAGTGACAGTATTTTTTTTTTTTTTTTTTTTTTTGATCTGTTAAATAAAATTAACTAATATCATTATTTATTTATAATTTTCTTTTGTCTAAAAAAATACAACTCAGTTTTCCCAAGACTCGGTTAGCAGACCTATGCCAAAACCCTACACTTACCAATTCCTGTAGTTATCTCTGATCCTAACCCTAACCTTAACCTGATTGTGAAAAAATATACTGTCAAAAATCTACATTTACAAGCATAACCACTATTACAAAGTAGCTGTTGTTTGGCATAACTGTGTTTTGGGGGGAAATGGTGCCACTGATTGTGTTTTTGTTATATTTTTAGGTCTAAATGAAGCTTTGTCTAGTCAAAAAATCTGTTTCTTAGATCTTGCAACAGAGGTGAATGGGCAATAACCACATCCACCAATACAAGAACATTGAACTGGACTTTGCATTGGTGCATAACGACATAAAAACTCCACATATTTGACTGTATGTCCCTGTGCTGCACTTTACTGCAGATCTGCCCTTTATGCTGCTGCTAAGACCATTACTGTTTATTACACATGTGCTGCACTGATGTCATTATTGTGCTAATGTTTACACTGGGGTTATTTATGGAGCTATTGGATGGGCTCTACCACCTTTTGTATTGCACTTTACATCAAAACTATGCAGTGTTTGATGTTCTAAACGTAATTTTGTTGTTTTGTTTGTTTGTTTTATGACAATAAAATCTTGAATGTTCAATAGGAAAACACTGTTAAAACTGGGTTGCAATAGAATGCTAAGTCCCACCCCGGACTAAATGCCGAGCTTTTAGGGAGACCCCCCGAAACATGGCAGCGATAGGGGAGGAGGGAGAAAGCCCCACATCCACTGACACGGACAAACCAGAATTTGTTTCCAAAAAGGATGCAACCTCCGTATTCTGGAACTGGTTTGGTTTTGGTCCAGCAGATACATGCCAGAGCACTATATTTTGTGAAAAATGCAACTGGGTCCTTTAAAGCAAAAGCACTCAACTAACGTGGTGGTAAGACTAAAGAAATTGACTCAGCAAACAATCGGCGCACCTTTAAATAGTGGCACAGAGGTAGCATTTTGGTAACTGAGGGGACCTTGCCAATGCAGTGACATGTTGTTTGGCCAGGGATATGATGCTGATCCAGAGTGAGTAAATCAATACAATGAGGTGATACTTGATGTGGAAAACCACTGTTGTCCAGACTCACATAAGCAGAATGCAAGTAAATAAATGACCAGATAATAAATATTGTGAACTCCTTCACCCCCACTCCTCAAGCAGCCGAAATGAGCTTCCTCCGCAGGGTGGCTGGGTGCTAGAGATAGAGTGAGGAGCTCGGAGTACAGCCGCTGCTCCTCCACGTTGAGAGAAGTCAGCTGAGGTGGCTCTGGTATCTGTTCAAAATGCCTCTTGGACACCTCCCTAGGGAGGTGTTCTGGGCATGTCCCACTGGGAGGAGGGCCTGGGGAAGACCCAAGACACACTGGGACTATGTCTCTCTGCTGGCCTGGGAACACCTTAGGAGTTGGAGGACGTGTCTGGGGTGCGAGAAGTCAGGGAGTCCCTGCTTAGACTGCTGCCCCCGTGGCCTGGCCTTGGATAAGCGGAAGAAAATGGATGGATGGATACATATTGTGCTTCATTCTGCATTATTCAAATGTATATGCATATTGTAATTAATATAAATACAAATTATATATATATATATAAATAATATTATAATTA
>KN470493.1:66874-79746 GCA_000787095.1 Periophthalmodon schlosseri | reverse complement strand
TTATTTATTTATTTTTTTTTTTTACTTGTCATAACATGGGCAAGTTTTCTATGTTTAAAAAGGTTTGGCCTCTTCTTTCATATTTGGACTTTTTAAGGGGGCGCCACGGTGATATTTTTAATGTTTTTTAATTGTGCTTTTTTTTATTCCTTCTTTTGGTAACTTGAATTTTAGGCTATAGTTGGATTAGTGTAGAGCATCTATTTAGTCTACAACAAAGTCCAGTAGTCTGAACCCCATGTATTTCAGTGACACATTTCTCATGTTACCATGATAACACAGTTGCAGACAGAGGTATGTCCTCATTGACTTTTTTGATCAGTCAGAATTTCTATTGTCTATGAGAAACTTTGTAAAAAAAAAAAAAAAAATGTAATTGGAGTTGTTAAGGGGTGCTACCGAATCATTTTTCTATATTTTATATATCTTGAATGTATGGGTAGAAAAAAATAGACTTTTCGCTAATGTTCAGGGTTGTCAAAAATGGCCTCAATCTGGCTGTAATAATAATAATAATAATAATGAAAAAAAAAAAATCATTAACCCAATATTTTTCTCCTAAACCATAAAAGCTAGAGTCATGTGACTTTGTCACATTGTGCCTCATCACAAATAAGGCCTCTGTGATTTTTTTTCAGAAGTCCACGACAAATATATTGTTTTATATGAAATTAAATACAATTTCAAGAGGGCGCTTGAGAGTCATTTTGTTAGATAGCGCCTTGGTTTAGTAAAAGCCAAAGTTAAATCTGTCAGCCGGACAAAAAGTTGTAGGATTATTATTATTATTATCTTTATTATTCACTCCTACAACTTTTTGTCCAGTTGACAGATTTAACTTTGGCTTTTACTATGGATCAGACCTGGGCGACACAGGCAGCGACTTGGTTTGCATATGGTCGCAAATCTGCATAAACGCTCTATTGGTCCTAAGTACGACGGTGTATGCTTTTGTGATTCTTGGGTTTGATCTAATATGGCCGACTTCCTGTACGGTTTAGGGCGGGGCCATTACATTATTTTTTGCATGTCCTGACATGTTCTATTTTTTGACTTTCAGATTTTTAAGTTGTTTTTTTTTCACATTCGGGCTCCCATTGGTCCCATGAATATCAAAGTTTGAGGTGATGCTTATGAGTCGTCTTTCATTATTTTTTCTCGGGGTCGTCACTCAAAATTAGAGCTCATCGAGTTCTAATTTTTGATACCGGTTACTGTCATGTCTGGTCTTGTTTAGTACTTGATTTTTGCCATTTTCCGGGCTCCGGACGTGGTTTTAATTAGTCCCTCACGGGGACGTTGACCTCGGCTCGGGCCTAATAACATCAGTTATTAATTATTATATAATATTAATTACGTGTTTGAGTGCTTGACTGTAGTATGATTTGATTGGAGTAGGCTGTCTAATAGGCACCAATAGGCCAAAGAAAACTGTATTTAAAGGACATTAAAAGTAGTTCATTCATTTTTTTTTAATGCATCAACAACATTATGAATCATTTAATGCATTTACAAGGTGGTAAAGGGAGGAACATTGTAGGAGATGGAGGGTTGTAAAGTAAACATAATAATATGTTATAATGTGTATTATGCTGTTATATAGTGACTTCAAGGGCCTAGTTACTATATTATTGCTCAAGTTCAAGATTTGTGGATATGGCTAGTTCTTGTTAAAATGCTATACAATAAATAGGAGAACACTGACTCTTGCCCCTCACTCTAAAATCTTAAAATCACCGATATCCAACCTGACAAAGATTCTAGCATTTGCGTGAACTTGTTCAATAGAATGATGTAATATCCATCACTTCTTCTTTGTGCGGCGCTTTCTTTTTTTCTGACTGGCAGCTTGAACTGGAAGACAGTAGATGTGCATGGGGAACTTTCGAAAGTAGCTGCTGACCCATGGCCTGTACATAAAACAAAATACATACAGTGGATTAGAGTTTCAAATCACAAAGATAATCTGACACATTCATAGCATGTGGTTATTGATGTACTGCACTTTGCCACTCTTTGGTTTAGGCTGAGATAGCTGAGGCCTTGCCACAGCAGCTGGTTCTCCTGTTGACGAAGAAACTCATCCTCCTGCGCTCGCTCCATGTCCAGACGTAGAGTTTCACGCAGCTCCGCCTCAATGGCACCTAACTGGATAAAACACTTTGAGTTAGGGTGACTACCTGTCTGCACAGCCATTTACGTCCCCTCATCCCACTTATTTAGAGAATGCCCCACTTTTTCATTGCTGCCACAAATTCCACAGAGAAAACATGACTGTCTATTTATCTATCTATCTATCTATCTATCTATCTATCTCTCTCTCTCTCGCTGTCTGGATGTACTGGCTTTCAGGGTTGTAATATGTTGGCACCTATTCCAATTTCTCTGTGCAATACAACTGATAAAGAATATCTGTTCCTTCATGTCCCACCACATTCAACAACTTGTCTCTGCTTTTCTACAATTTGAGGTGGTCGCCATATTTTCAACTGAAAGGACAATCTCACAGTGTCATCTTTTTCATCTCACAACAACCGTAGCTTGCTTTTGTCACATTAATTGAAAAAGGTATGAATATGTTATATTATTAAAGTAAAATGAATGTTTTTTTTCTAAATATATGTGCCAAATGTGATGTGAACAGTTACCTCCTCCAGCAGACTCATGCTATCCTCCAGTTTACTTTGCTGCTCATACAAGGCCAGAGCTGCAGGATCAGACAGACGCCTCTTTGCCTCTGCGTTGACCTCATTTGCACCTGTTTGGCCTGAACCCGGTGCCTGCTTCTGCTGCTGTTGCTGTGGGGTTATGGGAGGAAGAAAGCATGTACTGGAGACAGAGAGGAAGAGGCCATTTAATTTATTGTGTTGGGAAATGCAACCACACAGAGACACAATTAGGCCTCATCTGAGTTCAGGTTCGCTTTCAGTGTCTGATCACAGTTAAGTATCTCCCTGCTAAAGCCATAGACAGTGATACTACATGGAGACACAGTGTTATCTGATGGATCTTGACCCAGTTTCTTACATAATACTGAGTGATGGATAGGTTACATTGTTTTATGTGAATAAATCTGTTCTCATATCAAATTTGTATTTTTTGATGATATTATCATAAGAAATGGTATGGTGCTCTCATTAGTCAGCAGAGGACATTAATTACAATATAAATGCATATAAAACAATAGGGTTGACCTAAATAAAATACAAGCAGAAATAACTGTAAAACATGATTTTAATAACATGTTAGCCTCATGAAAACACAACTAGCTGCAGTTACCTTGGCTCTCTGCTGTCAGTCTCCTCCTGAATTTGAGAGAGGTGGCGAGGGCCCATTCGTCCCGGCAGCACCTGAACACAGTGTCAGATACAGTATCACTTAATTACATGTGCTCATGGACAGGTGGACGATGCTTCCCCTGAGGACAGTTTCCGTGGTGACAGGGACATCTGTCTTACTGTCAGTCTGACAGATGACGCTCTCACACTGAGAGACACAAAGACGCAAAGACATTAAAGAGAAACGTGTTTTTTTAATAATTACTATAAGTAAAACTTCTATAAGTTTAAATACAATAAATACAAATTAGGCAAATGACTTTGTGTTCTTATTTAAATGTTTCGGTAGAAATGAAATATTAACACACATAGTCTTCTCTATGAACAATAATAACATTAGTAAATTAATTAATTGTACAAAACATGTAACAGAAATGTATACTCACGATGTCCATTTTTGTGTTTTCTTCTGCCAGTCTCTTCCTGGTTTACTGATCCTTCGTCTGCAGCAGCAGTTTGAGTCAGACACCTAATTAGTTTGCAAAGTTTTCAGTTGCACCTCCTCTTCCTGAATTAGATATTGGTTTAGGTTTCTCACAGGTCAGTTTGTCCCAGAAAATGTGACCTGCTCCAATGTATTTGTTAGCTACAAGAGAATACTTTTAAACAGCAGAGTTGATTCTTATTTTAGAAAGGTCAGCATGTGAGGCCATTTGTACAAACGTTGTGCAAACAACAAACATTTTATTTGACTATATATTATTATTATTATTATTTTACACGCAACAAACGATGACATAATTTTTTAAAGAATTTGTCAATAGTACTATTATGAAACAAGTAACTAGTGCAAACAACTACCACATGTCTACTACACACATGCCATTATTTGTTAATTGGACATATTAATATTGATTATAATGAACTGTACAACTGACAAGGCTTTGATTTGAATATTCAGTAAAGAGAAAAACACAGATGTTTTACATTACATGTTTTTTTATGTCTATTTGTATTGACAGAATATTTTAGTCAGTGCAACGTCTGTAGAAGTGGAAATGGTAGTCAGTAAACAGCACTCCTGCATAATGATGCTCAGTACTGCAGTCCGCCTGGCCCTGAAAACAAAACAAAACAGATTAAAAAATGCTTTTTAAAGGTACATGATTCCATGGAAATATAAAGTAAAAATCCTACTCTGGAACATTCTCCATGGAGATAGATACGTTTTATTCCACACTGTGGAATATTATTAACCTGACTCACACAGACTGATACGAGTAACACTCTGAACTGAGTTCTACACATCAGTCTGGAATGACTCTCACTGAAAGTGATCGGGAACAACCTAAATGTCTTGCCTGGGATCCAGAATACACACTTCTTCAATACTTTACGAAGATGTGAGTCTGGACTCCCCATTTTCAAAAGGGCGTGATTGACAGGTGGATTAACCAATCAGGGACATGCACGGTCCGTCCGTATCAGAAAAAATAAAAGAACAAAATATCACAGGGGGCTAAAAACCATCACGGATTTCTGCAGAATAAATGAGCGAAGCACTAAACGCTAATCTGCGGTGAGATAAATTTGATTTTATTTGTAAATCATAGGTGACCAATGAGCTCCTTTGTTTCACATGGGTCACAAAAAAAACCCCGAATCTGATTGCACGATCATGTTTGACCGAACTTGAGAGGCAACAGAGGGCGTGGGAACCAGACTGATATCAATCCGTATAAATAATACAGAGCGATTTTATTTTGGATTTTCCAGGCAACGAAACGTCATGACTAATATTTGAATCTGATTGGTCAAAACGTCACAACAGCGAAACAAGCCAAAAAACCTAATTTTGGTTACATCCAGTCGAGAAAAAAGCACAGACATCTTCCCTGTCCACAAATGCACAAAGTGCACATTTTTCACAAACAAAATAGTCTATTTTCACTAAAATAGGCTGAAGTACGTCTGTCAGCATCGTCATGTTTGTTTTGGTTCGCTTGGGCGCTTCGCCTTTGGCTTCCACACAAACCTCAGTGCTGTTCTGTCATTGGTGCGCCCGCTGCTGGGTGAATTTGAACCTTACAGCGGGAGTATCTCAAGATTAGTGGAACTCAAACTGTGATCTGCCAGCGCCTCCTAGTGGTCCAAGAGAAAATTATAGCCTAAAATAAAATACAATTTTCTTTAGTGTTCCTCAAAATTTTCACTTTATTATTAAAGTGAAAATTAAATTAAATTTTGTAGATTTTCAATTAAACCTACACATACAGTGTGAAAACAAACTGTAGTCAGTTTAGCTCTTATTTAATGTGTCCAACACTAACAAGCCCTCAGCAGCCTGTCATTCATAAAGTCACTGCACATCAACAGTTGAGCCCTGCCTTTTCAATAGTGGCTCGTCCAGCTTTTGATCTGAAAGGTAATTTTGGAACCAATTACATGTAGCATTGTCAAATCCAATATGCTTCAGGTGCTTCAAGAGGATTTTATCATCTCCTGAATCTTTAGTTAAATCAATAAACAGAGCAGTACAATCTTTTTTGTTATCAAGGGCTGTGAAAATGACATTTAAAAAGGACAGTAAGATCCCTCTCAGAACCTAGTATTCATCATTACCAACCCATATTTTATTGGATTCAGCTATTGTAAATTCTAAAGAGGAAATATGTAATGCTTTTAATAGGCATTTTATCTCTGCATGTGATGTTTTGGATAATAATGGTGATTCTTCTGATCTTGATTATGTTGAATCTGAACCTGTGGCAGACACCAGGCAGATTTTCTCTTTAAGACCTTTCACTTACATGGAGGTCTTAAATGCACTCCGCTCCATAGACCCAAAGAAGTCCACGGGAGCTAATGATCTTGATCCAAAACTTCTATTCCTAGCCGCCCCATATTTAATCCAACCTCTATTACATATTTTACATTTATCAATACCAGAATGATGGAAAACGACACATGTTTTGCCTTTACATAAAGGTGGGACAACTAAAAAAGTACCTTGTCTTGCAAAAGTTGTAGAAAGGTTTGTTGCAAATCAAGTTACAATTTATTTAAATAATTGCTCCATTTTGAAGTCTTATCAATCGGGTTTCAGAAAAGGTCATAGTACTGTCATTGCAACCATAAAAGTTTTAAATGTCATTTTCACAGCCCTTGATAACAAACAAGGTTGTGCTGATCTGTTTATTGATTTAACTAAAGGTTTTGATTCAGTAGATGATAAAATCCTCTTGAAGCACCTGAAGCATATTAGATTTGACAGTGCTACATGTAATTGGTTCCAAAATTACCTTTCAAACAGAAACCAGGCATTATTAGCTGGTGGGTTTAAATCTATTTTTTTTTTAACTCTAAGCAAAGGAGTGACCCAAGGCTCAATTTTGGTCCCGCTAGGTTTTTCATTAATTTGATTGGTTGCTATTTAAGAGAAAGCCTCATACATTTATATGGAGATGATGCTGTTTTGTATGCAAGTGCTCCCTCTGCTGATCAGGCGCTTTTAAAACTGCAGCAAGATTTTAATGAAATCCCAATCCTCAAAAATCTTATATTATCATTGAATGTAAATAAAAGTAAGTATATGAGTTTAAAAAATAAAACATTTAAGTGATGTGCAAGCTAAAAATCTTTATGCACTAAATTGTACATTTATTGGAAGAATCACCACCTATAAATATCTTGGGTTTTGGCTTGACAAAAACATATCCTTTAAAATAGATATCTCTGACAGATAATGCCGTACTGTCGAATATCCCAGACAAAGCAAAGACAAGGAAGTGGCAAGAAAAGTTCCATAGTGTTCCTTTAAAAATGCTATTATTAAAAGTTACCTTTGGGTTGTGAACAATATAAAATACCCCACAGTCAGTAAGTCTGTGCAAACCACAAATCCATCCATTTCTTGAAAATATCCCCATTGGCTACTCTCCCATGATGCACCAGTCATAACAGTGCACACTGTGGAAGTGCGGACGTGAACATTAGGTCAGGCCAGGGTCAATAACAGGTGTCACTGCTGTTATATCATTCATGTGCTTCAGCGTCTACTTTGAAACCTTTTTTACTCACTCTTTCACTCAGCCCTTCGTTTCATAACAGGTCATGAATTTAAAACCCATCACTGTTCACTCTATGAAGAAGTAGAGTGGCCATCGCTATCTGTCCGAAGAGAAGAACACTGTAAAAAATGTATTTATAAGGGACTGTCTGAATATCCTACTTGCTTGTTGAACTTTGACACGGGAACTTTTAATACAAGATGTTTTAGTTTTGTTTTTTTTCATTTCAATAGCATTGCTGTATAGTATTTTTTTTCTTTTGGTCTTAATGTGTATGGGAGGTGTGGGACATGTTTGCACAGTAGGTGGTCCATAACAACAAAGTGGTCCTTGATCTGAAAAAGTTTGAGAAACATTGCTCAAGATGGACCATGAGTTTGTGAATTCACAAATATCGTGAGAATCCATCTTGCTGCACAAGGTTTGAATATTATAGCCAAAAGAACAAAATTTCCATGGAAATAAGCAGGAGGAGGCCCTCAAACATACTTTTATTTTAGTGTATTTTATGGCTAAAAAGTTACATACTGGGGTTTTAAATATTAATCAGCATAAACATTTTGAAAGCGTTATTGAATTGTTGTTGTTGTTATTGTTGTGTGTACAGTGAAAAGTCTTTCACTCTAAAGCCTAACATGAAGTCTTACCGCAACAGATGATCGGAAGTGATAAGAGCTGTGATACAGACGGGCGACATGAAGAGGCCATTCATGCACTCCCTGAAACACAAAAATCAACCTGGTTAGTGGTTAAGAGAAATGACCTGAGATCACTACAGTGTGATAAGATAAGAACAAACACTGGTCTTAAGTGCAAGGGAATATCACTGAAATATGTTTGTGGAGTTTCCCCTGCTGTGCAGTGCATGAGGTCATAGATCTGAATGTGGCTGAGATTAGGATGTTTGGTAACCAGATGTTGCCACTTTAATGAAAGGGAACCCCAGTCTGTTATTCATAATTCACCACAAAGTATCATGCATTATTAATCCCCATAGTAACTGAAGTCATAGACAAACAAGTATTATTGATGAAACATCTTGAAAGGAAAGTAAAATCAAGAGGAAAAACACAAAACATGCTGAACATACATGGCAAGGAAATAATTACTATCTTATTTTAAGGTCTAGAAAGTTACAATTGAGAAGTTAATTTATTCTCTCTTCAGTATGGCTCCTATGTCCCCTCACCTCTGTCTGTGACCTCTATGAAAAGTTAAAAACATGAGCCTGACAAGGAAAGTCAATGAAAAAAGGTATTCTAGAACAGTTCTAAATATAAATGATTTGTCACCTGTGTATTTGAAGGATATTGGCTCCCAGTCACAGTGTTTATTTCCAGTCGGGATGTACAGGCTGCTGACTCATCAAAATAGCAAAGATGAACCACTAGAAGCTCTGTAGAACTACATAAGATAAGAACAGATAAGATTTAAATGCACTTAAATGTATTGGTCTCCACTTGGCTCAAAGTGACCTAATTTGAGTGGACTTACTTCATGAGCAGAGTGATCCTCATGTTACCAGGCACAAACTGGCTGATGGGAACTCTATAAACAAACCTGCTCGGCCTGAAGCAGGGGCATTTTCATTAGAGGACAACAGAGATATCAATAGCTATAGTGACATCAAGGGCAATTCATTCATTTTAAATGACTTACCCACATTCATCTCTAAGACAATATTTACTGTCAATAATCTGTTGATTTTCCTTGATCATGAAATGTTGAATAGTTGTATTTGTCCCTAAATAAATAAATAAATAAATAAATAAATAAATAAATAAATAAATAGTTTTAGTCACTCACAGTCTCTGGCACTTTGCAGTTGATTATAAAAATATTGTATTCTCATTTCTGCAATTAAAAACAGATTATTACATATTTAAGTAGAGCCCACTATACAAAACATCTTATATAAACAAGTGGTTTACTTGTTAGATTGTACTTTTCTTCCCATCCCTCATGAAGGGTGACAGTGAAGCCAGTGCTGCCCCCTCGGTGTGAGGGGCAACAGTACACCTGGTCACAGTACAGGATGTCACAGAAGTCCACCTCTGGCGGCCAAAACTCAGGGGGACTCGTTGGTTGTGCTACAACAACCATAAGATAATTATGAGATATTTAGATTTACTTTAAATATTGTTTTGAAGCCTACTAAAGTACAAAAAATATGGAGAATCACAAAAGTGATTGTACCTGTGCTTGTCCAGGCAGTACTTGATGGAGGGATTAAGCTTGAATTACTGAAACAGATAAATCAAATCCAGGGTCAGAAACATTTTAAAATATGTTTATTACAAGTGTTAATATTTCTCTATCGCTGTTTTACCTGTGACCGTGGGTGGTGTCTGTATCCTCCTCCAAAGTGAACAGGTACAGAGCGGTGATAGAGATCATACTGACAAATAAACAAATACAATCATTGTAGGATTTAACTTTCAGATAGAGGAAATTTCAAAAAAGATATCAAAGTTTTACCAAAAAGCCAGAGTAGCCAGAAGCGTGAAGATGCTGGCCTGAAATATTCTGTGCTGCAAACAGTGGCTGTACTTGTGGGACTTGCCATCTTTCTTTGTTTTTTGCGTTTCAGATGGCGCACTAGTCGGTGTTGTAGAAACACTGCTATTTTTTCTATGAAAAGAGAAAACTTCAGTTACAACTGAATCTTCAATTTCCTTGAACTGTGTCTGGCCTTGAACTCTTACTGCATTTTGATAACACATAGTAACTGCAATTATGCAACAGGCATCACATACATGTTACTTGGTTTCATTTTTACTATTTTTACTTTTTAGATGTTCAGTTCAGATTAGTTTGATTCCGTCTGTGTTTTAACTTATGCTGTAGGTATAATACTGGGTGAGCACAGCACACAGTTGTATGGATGTTTGTACAAAAGATGTGTGACACCTGTGTGAGCGGAGGCTGCCTGTGAGACTCTTGAGTTTGGCCAGTCGCTGGTTCCAAATCTCCAGGTCTTGAATCCTTGTCTCCAGGTTGTTCGTGAGCTTTGACAGCTGCTGTACCGCACCAATATTTTCTATAAAAATCTGCTCCTACATAAAAGAGAAGAAAACATCTTAATACCCTTATTCTATTCAAACAAGTCCCTTGAAATGTCAGTGGTGAGTGTGGGCTTACCTTGTCCACCATAAGAAAATTGTCTATTTTTTCTCCATCAGAGCAAGTGACATCTCCTACTTCTCTGACTGCAGATGGCAGGAGCTCCTTTACCTCTTGAGCTATTACACCTGAGAGTAAAGAGAAGCATTAGCCTCAACTCAAGACTTTTCTACACATTTGGTTTGAGACATTTTTATTCTCAAGTGGTCTTGATTTGGTTTAGTCACACTCTAGTCCCAGTTTTTCTGTGGTGTATGCAAGTGTGAACCCTAAAATACACCAACATTTGGTACCTGTTTGGTGAGGTTGATCTATTCCCATTGTTGCGGCGAACTCTGGTTTATAATCAAACTCCACTATCCTCATTTGAGTGATTCGTTTCAGTTGTTGTTCGGAGTTGACCTACAGACACGTATACAGTTTATGAAATATAATCACATGTTATTGTGTAACTAAATGTACAGTACTTTTCTTCTGTACTTTTTATTTCTTGTACTAAGAGATTGATAGCAATTTAGCCTGACTGAGTTCAACTTTGTCTCTGTGAGTGTTTTTGTATGTTATCCCATAAATAATGACTGAACTAAATTAATGTAATGGACTGTAAAAGGTTTTAAGTGATATTAACTTTATAATATTAATTTTAGAATATATTATAATTCATGTTATAATAATATTTAACTTATATTTAAATGTGTGTCTTTGACCCACCTCCTGTATGTTGTGCTTGGCACGTTGATCTGATGGTTGCAGGATTGTGCCCATCACTTTGGCATTTCCACATACAACCAGTGCTTCATCAGGAGAGTCTGTGTTAATGCCCACACGCCCATGACACGCCACAGAGTCCTGCACTACCCCTCGCTGCCACATGGAGTCTCCCTCCGTCTCAAACTGACCTGGGTTAGACGCCTGTACACAGATACTCCAGTGTCTCACATTTTTGGAAGGTTTTAAGATGAATAAATTGATAAAAAATAGAGGCTCACATTAGTCTACTTACTCTGACAATGATTTTTTCTGATACCAGTGCAGCCAGTAATAATGTCTCTTCTTTCACAGCAGCATACAAACCGACAACCATCTGGAAATATCTGCAAACGTTTACTGAATAAACATCTCTGAAAGATCTAACTTCACTTTTTCTATGGTAATTATGTTTAACTTTTTTACTGACCTCTGGTCTGGGTTTGGTTTGCCTTTTTTCCTTATGTTATTGGCAGTTGTCTCGCTAAAGTGTAGTCGTCCAAGAGTCACCTTGGTCATTTTTCTGCTTGGCAGACTGACTCTGGAAGAAAACAGTCTGGCATGTAAATCTTCAGGGTTTTGAACATTTCATGGGAAAGATTGAAATGGTTATTTATTTAATATAGTATATAGTTTATATGGAAACAGGCACAAATCTGGTATAATTCTTTGCAATTCAATATTTTCTCCACCTGACGGGATGAAAAGGCTTTTTGCTCCGGTCCGATTGTGACTGCTCAATCAGCACATGGTGACTGGGCTCTTCCAACTGTAAGAATATCAAAGTTATTTCCTGACAATGCTTTTGCTCAGTAAATCACATGCTCCTCTCATACTTTAACTCCAAAAACTTTAATTTCAAAGTGGCTGACTTCCTGTGACCCACTGGTCGTCATGACATAGTGAGGGTCTCCTGTGACCCCAATGTGGACAGTGACCTGGAAGTGGTTCTTCTTCTGACAGACAAAAACTTCATCCGCTGTTGAGTAGGTGAAGCCTTTATCTGCATCAACATGGTAGACCAGAGGTGATCTAAAACATAAATTACACTTAAATCACAGCTCACTTCAATGTTAATTATTTTGTCTGTTTTGTCTTTGTACTAACAGAGGCTGGTATTCGCTGTCTAACAAAGTGCTCCACTGTCCTGGATTGTACTGGTCCCATGTTAATGAGCTGCAAGACCCATTACTTAAACCAGCGATGCTGCTGCTCATGCTGGCATTGCCACCGATGTTAACTTCACATGGTGCTTTAGGTCCCAGTGTGCCTTCACAGTCTGATCTCCTCCTTTTTCTACTCTCTTGAGAACTGAGGAGAAAAAAAGACTTAAAATTTATTGCAATGTTAATATTAAATGTGACGATAAAATATATTTTATGATAGCAACGGTGGCAAGCTCACCAGCTGTATGAGATGGAGGTAGATGCTTGAGAACAAGATGAAGTGGACAGGCAGGGTTCCTGCTCAGAGAAAGGTGTATGATATTGGGAACAGAGAGGTGGTGATGGAGGGGTAAGAGGGGTATATCCTTGCAAACAGCTTCTAGGGGGCAAAGAGTGCATCTGTCTGGGAGACTGGTGGTGTTTTAAGGCAGGAGGAGCAGGAGGGGTCCCAGGTTTGATGTTAATGTTTGTTAGACCCATGTTTCGTA